>FXXK01002520.1:0-11474 GCA_900184695.1 Betula pendula | reverse complement strand
GTAGTATTTTACTTACCTTGGAATTAGGATATAACTTAGTATTAAATTGCGACTTGGATGAGTTGCAATTTGATTAAGACCATACCTATGTTAGTACCTTTCACAAAGAGCTACAAGAGGTTAAAATCCATGTATATTTTTCAGGAAAACTTTGTTTGCATTATAACAAATGCTAGACGATTACTAACTTATATTTGTGGTAGAATGTCGGGGAACAGCAATAGTCATTCGGTGAGTGCTACATCTAGGAACCAAAAAAGGGCTGAAACGGCAGCTAAAAATAAGTCTAAGCGACCAAAACGAAGGGGAGGGCCTTTCGAAAAGCTGCTTCAGTTAAGGAAACAGAGGGATGAACTTACTAAAGAAATAGATCAGATACAAGGACTTCCTAGACCAGTTTCAACTAAAGCGACATCTCACGAGACGTCTGCAGAATGGGCTATCTGGAACAATGATATCGAATCTGAGGTAGAGTCCAATTCGGTTGCGGTTCAATATGATCCACAACGGAATTCGGATGCTAGAACTCTAAATTCGAATATGGTCTTCGTCTCTTTGGGTACCAATAATGAATATTCAGTTCCTGAAAATTCATATTCAGTTTCTGAACATTCATTTTCAGTTTCTGAACATTCATATTCAGTTCTGAACATTCATGGTCAGTTTCTGAAAATTCATTTAGTGATGACTCAACTAGTATAGCACCGCATAAGGGGAAAGGGGCCAGCTAGATGAGATTATGACATGTTGTTGTGTTAAGAAAAGGGTGACTTCATAGTAGGAGTCTGCTGGGGCCCTTATTTAAATATCTGTATATTCGTATGATGTGTAATTATTTAAAGACATCTAGGGCTTGTCAGAACAACTCTATGATATTTCTATACGAGTATATGTATTAAATCCTTGTTTGATGAGTATGTTGTTTGAAACAGAAACATGCCGCCTAGACGCCGATCTAATGTTAATGAGGAAAATGAGGTACCTCACTACGAAAACAATGACGGACCACCTCCACCTCCTCCACCCTATAATGAGGGAATACATCCCACTTTGGCCCAATTCATGGTTGACACAAATAGGCACTTTGCCGAAGTTGTTGACCGTATCCCGGTTTATGATAGAAGGAATCAAGTTGGGTGTACCTTGCGTGACTTCTCAGGTCAACAGTTTCGTCTCTTTGATGGGGCACAAGGACCCTTAGTGGCCGAGGCTTGGATAACAGACATCCAACTGTTGTTTGAGACTCTTGGTTGCACTGACGAACAAAAAGTGAGATACGTGGCACTAAAACTCACTGCTGAGGCGGGTCGATGGTGGAAGTCGCGTAAAGAATTGCTGGAAATAGGCATGGCACCCGGGGATTACATTTCTTGGGCACAATTCGTAGAAGAATTTAATCGGCGTTTCTTTCCACGTGCTCAACGTCAACTCCGAGCCATCGAATTTCAGAACTTGGTGCAAGGAGCTATGACTGTGGAGCAATACTCCGCTAAGTTCATGGAGCTAGCAAGGTTTGCTACGAACCTAATCCCTGATGAGGAATCTAAAGCTGAACGCTTCGAGAACGACCTCAACCCGCGCATCAAAGAGACAGTGATGTGCCTTGAAATCAAGGACTACGTTAGGATGGTAGACGTAGCATCAATTGCAGAGAGAGGCATGCGTGAGACATCTGCGGCTTACGAGCAGAAGAAACGATTGATGCCCCAAGCATCGTATCCATCTAAGCGACCGGCGACTGGAGTTAGCTTCAGAGCAACGGAGAGGAAGAGTTATCCTCCGACAGCAGGAAATCGTAGTGCTGTTTGTGCAAAGTGTGGAAGGACGCACCCAGGAGAGTGCAAAGCAACTGGAGATGTTTGCTTTCGTTGTGGCGTTAGCGGTCATTTCAGAAGGAATTGTCCTCTAGAAATAGCCGACGGAGCAAAGCAGCCGGGAAGCAGCGTACAACAAAAGCGACCTGCTCAAGCCAGGGTATATACACTTACACCCGTTGATGAAGAGAATAAAGAAGAAGAAAACAATAATGTGGTATCAGATACCCTTTCTTTGTTTAGTACCCTTGCGTGTACTCTTTTTGATTCTGGAGCTACACATTCTTTCATCTCTGCATCATATGTTAAATTGTGTCATGTAAAAACACAATCTATCGGCTTAAGCTTAGCTGTAGAAACCCCAGGAGGTGAAAAGGTTAAGTGTAGTAGAGTTGTAATTAATTGCCCGGTTAAGATTGATGGTAAGATTTTACCCGCAAATTTGGCAGAATTTAAGGGTTTAGGTTATGATATAATCCTAGGCATGGATTGGCTATCTAAATATTATGCGAGTATTGATTGTAGGAGAAAGGAGGTTATTTTTAATATACTAGGAGTAGAAGAATTCAAATTTTACGGATCTCGAGTACGAGCTACTCCACCAATACTCTCCTCCATGCAAGCCAAGAGAAGCATTCGACAAGGCGCGCTCGCATACTTAGCTTACGTAACGGCTAAGCCTGAAGTTGAAAAGAAGTTGGAAGATATTCTGGTTGTGTGCGATTATCCTGATGTATTCGCCGAAGTTCAATCTGGACTACCACCTGATCGTGAAATCGAGTTTACAATCGACTTAATGCCGGGAACGGAGCCGATTCATAGAGCACCATACCGCATGGCTCCAGTTGAGTTAAAAGAGCTTAAGGAACAACTCCAAGATTTGTTAGATCGAGGTCTCATACGCCCAAGTGTATCACCATGGGGAGCACCCGTATTGTTCGTAAAGAAGAAGGACGGTTCTATGCGTTTGTGCATAGATTACCGGGAGCTGAATCGGGTAACGATCAAGAACAAGTATCCATTGCCCAGAATTGATGACCTATTCGACCAATTGAAGGAAGCAAAGGTGTTCTCAAAGACATACCTAAAACGGCTATTCGTACGAGGTATGGGCATTTTGAATTTTTTGTTATGCCATTCGGCGTTACCAATGCACCATCGGTATTCATGGACCTCATGAACCGTGTCTTCCACATGTACCTTGATTGGTTCGTGGTAGTGTTCATTGATGATATCTTGGTTTATTCCACAAATTACCAAGATCATGGTGAACATTTAAAGACGGTGTTAAAGGTATTACGAGAAAAGAAACTTTTTGCAAAACTTAAGAAATGTGAGTTTTGGTTAGAGAAAGTCTCATTCTTAGGGCACGTAATTTCTAAAGATGGAATTTCTGTGGATCCAAGTAAGATTGAAGCGGTTGTCAATTGGGAGCGGCCGACTAATGTCCATGAAATTCGCAGTTTCTTGGGATTGGCGGGCTACTACCGAAAATTTGTGGAGGGTTTCTCTACTTTTTCGGGCCCTCTAACCGCTTTGACTAAAAAGAATGCTCATTTCAATTGGACGATGAGTGCGAGAAGAGTTTTCAAGAGCTCAAGCAAAGGCTAGTATCTGCACCTGTTCTTACACTCCCCGTGGAGTCTGAGAAGTTTGTAATCTTTAGCGATGCTTCGCTTAAAGGGCTTGGGTGTGTACTCATGCAAAACAACAGGGTGATAGCCTATGCTTCAAGGCAGCTTAAGGATCATGAAAGAAACTACCCCACTCATGACCTGGAGCTTGCAGCTATTGTCTTTGCCTTGAAAATTTGGAGGCACTATCTTTTCCAAGAGAAAGTGGAGATCTACACCGATCATCAGAGCCTCAAATATATTTTCTCTCAAAAAGAATTAAATATGAGGCAGCGCAGATGGCTAGAGCTGTTAAAGGACTACAATTGCTATATCCTCTATCATCCGGGGAAAGCAAATGCAGTTGCAGACGCTCTTAGTAGGAAACCACAAAGTACTTCTACAAGCTCTGTGCCTACTCCTGATCAACTCACTAAGCAATTTGGTGTGATCCAGCTTGACTTAGCTCCAGAAGAGAAGGTAGCCGCTGTCACAGCTCTTGTAATTCGGCCATTGACTCTTGAGAGAATCAAGAAAGCTCAAGAGGACGATCTTGAATTACAGGACCTCATGGAGAAAGCGAACCGAGGTATGGCACCTGGTTTTCATTTCACTACTGATGATATATTAAGAACTGGCGATGCTAGAACTGTCGTGCCAAATGATGCTGAATTGAGGGACATCCTTGACGAGGCTCATTCATCTCACTATACCATACATCCGGGTAGCACGAAGATGTACCAGGATTTAAAGAAGAAGTTCTGGTGGAAAGGAATGAAGCATGACATTGCCGTCCACGTGGCTCAATGCCCTACATGCCAGCAAGTCAAAGCCGAGCATCAAAGGCCAGCCGGACCACTACAACCACTTGATGTTCCTGAATGGAAATGGGACCAAATTGCGATGGATTTCGTAGTTGGGTTACCAAAAACGTCCCAAGGACATGACGCTATTTGGGTCGTGATTGATCGACTTACCAAGAGCGCACACTTTATTCCCTACAAAGTCACTGATTCTGTTCCAAAGATGGCAGAATTATATCTGAGAGAGATAGTCAGGTTGCATGGTATACCTGTTTCTATCGTGTCGGACCGAGATCCTCGGTTTACCTCTCGCTTTTGGCAATGTTTACAAGAGACGTTAGGAACAAAGTTGAACCTTAGTACGGCGTATCATCCTCAAACTGACGGGCAGTCTGAACGAACTATCCAAACTTTGGAGGATATGTTGAGATTGTGCGTGCTTGACTTTAAAGGTAAATGGATTCAATATCTACCTTTAGTTGAATTTGCTTATAACAATAGTTTTCAGGCAACTATTGGTATGGCATCGTACGAGGCTCTCTATGGACGGAAATGCAGATCACCGCTTTACTGGGATGAAGTTGGTGAAAGGCAACTGGTGGGACCAGAATTAATTCAAGACCTGAAGGACAAGGTTACGGTTATCAGAAAAAGAATGCTAACTGCGCAGAGTCGACAGAAGAGCTATGCGGATAAAAGACGTCGCGAGTTAAAGTTTGAAGTCGGTGACCAAGTGTTTTTAAGAGTATCACCGATGAAAGGCGTGATGCGTTTTGGGAAGAAAGGAAAGTTAAGCCCGAGATATGTCGGACCATTCAAGATAACCGAGCTCGTGGGACCCGTAGCATACAAGGTCAACCTACCGCCAAGCTTGTCAGGTATTCATGACGTTTTCCACGTGTCTACACTTAGGAAATATGTGCATGATCCGCTTCACGTGGTAGACTTTGAACCTCTTCAGATTCAAACCAATCTGAAATATGAGGAACTACCGGTACAAATTCTTGACCGAAAAGAGCAACAACTCCGAACGAAGACGATACCGCTTGTTAAAGTCCTATGGCGTAATCACGACATAGAAGAAGCGTCGTGGGAGCTAGAGCGAGAAATGAAGGACAAATACCCACATTTGTTCTAAATCGGTATGTATGTATGTACTGTATTTTTTGAATAGATTATGGTATTGTACAAAACCTGGTGCTTAGGTAAATATTGAGATAATTGATACAAAGGAAAATACATTATTTTCTTATACCCTTCTCATTCCTTAGAATATTCCTGCCATTAGAGTTTGATGCTGCATTAAAATCTGAGTAGCTCGATTTTGAGGTGAGCTATGAATTTTTAGGACTTAAATTTCGCGGACGAAATTCCTATAAGGTGGGTGGGATGTGACGCCCGAGGAATTCTAATCTCTTAAGCATATTATTAAACTAAATGATATATGTTGTGGAAACATTATCATTTAGCTATGATAATGGTTTTAGAGACGTTCATGAAGTTTAAGAGATTTCTAGTCAAAACTCTTTAGAATCTCTTTAGAAAATGATCGTTTTCTGACGACCAATCTTGTAAGTATCAAAAACTGGGTCAAACGAACTCAGTTTTACTCAAACTGAAGCCCGTTGTGCTTGTATCGAAACCCTCTACGACATAGTAGATTTTTGATAAAAGTCAATCCATTGACCTTTTTAAGCATAAAGATGACTATTCATCGCTTACGTGGCACTTTTGACCCGGGCCTTATTTCCAAAATGAAGTTTCACCATTTTTATTTTATATCATAAATGGACTCTATTTAGTATATAAATGGTTTTTACTTCGGTTTGGTGAAATCGGAATTCAATTCCGAGACAGATGACTTTTTGGCCTAAACCCGAGCCTTAAAACTTCCAACTGTCGAATTTAGCTTAAAACTGCTAAATTCACTGAGTAGGGCCGGCTCTTCACTGATTTGGGAGCTTAGGGTGATGACACATGGCAGTAGGAGAAGCTGCTGGAAAGAAGGCACAAAAAGCCAAAAAGTCTAAAAGTAAACTTGACTTTTGAGGACATTTTGGTGACTTGCATGGAAAGTTTGCTTTCCATACAAGAATAGACTGATCTGGCGTGAGGAGCAGGCCACTTGAAGCCTTGGCTTCACCTATAAATAGGAGAAGAGAGGCCAGAACCGAAATCACTCAGATTTGCACCCAAAACAGAAAAATCCCTTCATTCATCTCACTCACACCCTCTCACGGCACCTAGGGGGTTTTTGAGCAATTCTTCTCCAAACTGTCCAGAACTTATACACAACCTTGCTTGAGGTGTCCAAAAGCTAACCCAACCTTTAGAAGTCATTTTGGAGTCCATTTGAGTTCAAGGTCCAAAATTGCTCAAAGACTAAAATATGGAAGCAAGCGGAGCTTGTTTTAAAGGAAAATGAAAAAGGTTTAATCAACCTATATATTGTTTGTTGGTTGTTATTTTTAATCTTATAGTGGATAACACTCATCTCATCCTAAACGTTATGGTGGCCCTGCCCTGCCATTCGGCGGTATAAGCATGAAGTTGAGTGAAAAATTGGCTAAGAGATTCCTTTCAATACTGTACATATAACTCATAATAAGCCCTTACTAATAGTGGGGACATTTATGCAGTATTAACTCTTGTTTGTTTAAATACTCATCTCGAATTATACTCTTACTTCGGTGGGGTATTCGAGTGCAATATTGGATAATTTACATTATTGTCAACGGGATCCTTATGACATGTCCTCACTTATGTGGGATTTCATAAGTTAAATGCTTTGAATAAATTATGGACAATATGTGAGAATACTCACAAATATGACTTGTATATATGTGTGAGTATACGTATGGATAAAATCAAGTAATGAAAATGAAGTGATGGATAATAATAAAGGCTAAGAGCAAGGATCCTGAAGACTACCAATTATTATTGATTGGTCACTGATATATGTTATTTGTGTATCAATATTGCTAGGCAGTGGTGGAATACTATTATTCTGCGGGGAAAAGAGTAAGTATGGAAGTACTTACTGGGGCTGACGCTGTCTTCTTTTATATTCAATATTGTTTTATTCATATGCATGTATTATAAACTGCTCATACATTACAATTATATATTCTGTGAATTGGTAATGATGTGACATTTAGCTGGTCGGTAGCAGGGGTGTGAGGGCTGATCCAGTGGGCCTCGGGTCCCTAAATCCGGTAATAAGAACTAACGCTGGGAGTCGGTTCCAGGTGCAAACCAGTAATCTGTTTAAGTGGGGAGGTGTAACGTTCGCTAATCCGGGGTTGGCCCATTATGAGCTGAGTGTAATTTCATGCTGCATTAAGACTAAACAAAGCCTTCACAACGATTCATGAAAACCTATTCATTATATCTGTCATATGCTTGTTTAATAATTCAATTACCTGTTTATATTGGGATGCAGTAGACTCACTTGTTTGCCTATGTAAATGTGATGATGTCATGTTTACATAGACTGTGATGCAGGTAGCGAAGGCGGGGACCCCTTCGTTAGCTTTGATGACTATTAGGCACTACTTTGTCGAGATGTGCTATATCCCGGAAGAGACAACATTTTGTTATATATATGTCTCTTCGTATTTTATATGTTTTGATTAATGATAGTTTGTAATATATCTAAACAGCGTGATGTTGCAACTGTATGCCGTCTGTGGCATATACTGCAACTATCTTTTATTTGGTGCATCTGGTATGCACATGTTTGTATTATTAAAACATTCTAACCGTATTTAATTCACGAGGTATTTCAGTCAGCTCTATTGTGTAATTTTAGTTGTTCCCTAGTGTTCTTAAAAGAAAAAAATATATCCGCTGCGAGACTGATCTCTGAGGTAGTAATGTCACGTGGAAACCGGAGGTTTCTGCTTACGGTTTTATTGCATAGAAACTGGGGCCGTTTACACCGAGGTTCTTGTTTATCATAAACAACAGGTCGAGGTCTTCCATTCGAATCTGTCCATAGAACGATCTTGGGTTCCCTTTCGTTGTTGGGTCTCGTTATTCTTGATGGGGTTCACATCACCTTGCTCCTCAGAAAAATGGCTACCTCAAGAACTTGTGACTATCAGATCTTCTCACCAATGACTAGAAATAACCAAGAGTATGTTGGAGATTTTGCCTTGAAATCCAAGTTGATTATATGATTGACATTATAGTTTGTTATGAATAAAAGTTTGTTATTCACTGATTAAATATTTTGAAGCATATAGCATACTGATAAGTCTTGAATGTTATGCATTCAAGCCTCTTAACTCGCATTTGTTAACCCTTACTTTGTTTTGTAATATAACGTTTTGTTGTGTTTTTGTATTTCTTAGTGTTTTTAGATCCTAAGTTGAAAGTGCGAGTTAAATCATGGATTTCTAGCTTGAATGGTTCAAAGTATGTTGATGGAGACAAAATGGCTCAAGCCTAATTGAGTTGGCTCAAGCGCAACACTCAACACTAAAATGGCTTGAGCGCCTTACAGGTGAGGTTGAGCGCAGAAGGAATTAAAATGGCTTGAGCGCATGCGGTCCACCTAGAATCTAATTTTGCGATCTCCTACGGATTTGGAGAGAGAAACATCTAGAAGATCGGGTCTGTGACGACCCGATTTCATAACGCATATACTTTTTTTTTTTTTGAAATGAAACCGCATCATTACAGTGGCGTACATGCGTACAAGCCATCATTATCTCATAAAATGAGCATATCACATCAGAGTAATCATAACATTGCAGCGGAAACTAAATAAATAACACTATGAGAGTAATATAACATAACGAGCTGACATAAACTATATATAACAGTTTTACATTCTAAGTGCTGTATAACAAAAGAATAGCTATCAAAAAGAGCCACATACGGCTTAGCCAAAATACATCAACCTGTTTATATATATATCATATTGATGTACAACAAAACTAGACTAGATATGAGTCTAAACAGAATACCAATAGACGTACATCGCCTTCAGTCACAGTAACCTAAGTACGCAGCCACTGGATCATCATCCAGATCCACAGTACCTGTATCAACAACATCATCTGAGGCGATCATGGAGTTAACCACATTCGCCCAGGCAGATATATGAGTCCATGGTCTCAGCGGTATAAAAGATCACTAAGTTTTCACAATGAGCCAATCTTTTGTTTTCTACTTAGTTTACAATAACAACTACATTTTGTGTTTATAACATTTCGTTTATAGAAATATGGCATAGCTGATAAAGTAAACACCATAGTCATGAATTTTGTTTGGAACATACTACATATACAATCTCAAATCATAAAAGTGGCATAAAATTCCATAAATCATAATACATATACATTTCATCAAAACATAAACTTGCCATGCATGCTTTCATACTCATACGTTTCATAACATATTATTTTACTATCATCAAGGTATTACACCTTTCGAAAACATAACATTTTTTTTTTTTTTTTTTTTTTTTTTTTTTTTACTTCATCAGAGCGTTACACTCCTTCGAAAACATATCATTTTACTATCATTAGGGCATTACACCCTTCGAAAACATAACTTTTTACTTTTATCAGAGCGTTACACTCCTTCGAAAACATATAATTTTACTTTCATCAGGGTATTAAACCCCTTCACTTTCATCAGGACATTACATCCCTTCACTTTCATCAGGGTAGCTAATCCCTTCGCTTTCATCAGGGCTATTTGCCCTTCACTTTCATCAGGGCTAATCACCCCTTCGAAAACATATCACTTTGCTATCATCGGAGCATTACACTCATTCGAAAACATATCACTTTGCTATCATCAAGGCTAATCACCCCTTCGAAAACATATCACCTTGCTATTATCGGAGCATTACGCTTCTGCAAAAACATATCATTTTGCTATCATCAGGGCTAATTATCCCTTCGAAAACATATCACTTTGCTATCATCGGAGCATTACACTCCTTCGAAAACATATCACTTTGCTATCATCAGGGCTAATCACCCATTTGAAAACATATCACTTTGCTATCATCGGAGCATTACACTCCTTCGAAAACATACTCATTCTCATGCAATAAACATCTCTTTTCTTTCTTTCATAATCATGTAATCTTTAGCATCATTTCATAATCAGATTCCATCAAACATTTCTAAACATATTCAAAGCATCAAAATATCATCATATAAAAACACTAACATAACATACAATTGGCTCGAATATAATAAAATCTTTTAAAGCATAAAAATAGTATCTTTTCTCAGTGAGTAATTATACTCACCTCTCGTAGTTTGCTTAGCAATTCCTCTTGTCGTTTATAAAATTCACTGCAATTAATTGCGCCCACGTGCGACAGTATATTAGTCTAAAACTATTTTTAAAACCAATATTTAGACCACTTATTTATTTTCCTTATACTCTGTCTAAAAGTTTAGCATAACGACACATAACTAAATATTATAATCTCACTTGGCATTATAACGACATAAATTAAATTCTAGTATCTAGAATTGACATAGACTAGGGATAAAGGAATTATACCTAGCACTCCCCAAATAGAGCTCCAAAGCTTTGAGGGCTTAACTCTTTTTTTTCCCTTCTTCTTAACTACTAGGACAGCATGTACATGAGGGGAAGTAGTTGAGAAAATTTGGGAAGAGCAAGGTACTGCACGTTCAAAGGGCTGGGAAGTATTTTTTTTTTGGACGGCTTAATACCTATATACAAGGCTGGGCAGTTTTCCCTTTGGTTTCCAATTTTTTTACACGATACCACCATGCATTACACGTTAACACAGCTCCTCCACTAACATTTACAGCACATAATCGACTCCTTTAGATTTTGGATAACACATAGGCTGAAATGGTGGGACAGCACATAGGCTTACACGCACCTGCTCCTTCTCACATTTACTCTTGCCACTTTCACACTTACATGCACAAAGAACTCTCAGCAGCTCACGTAAAGACACATACCTCCTTTTCTTTAGATATTGGACAGCACACAACTCCACTTCTTTTAGATTTTGGACAACACACACACATGCAGTCCATGTAAATATATCACAGCAATCAGATTTCTTCTTCTTTTTATTTATTTTTTGCTTTTGCTGTGTCCGAACAGCAGCTAACCACGTTCAGCACAACCCCACGTGTGCCCTTGATTCAAGAATTTTTTTACTGCAGCTAGTGACAGCAATTACAGTGAACCATGCTCCCACATACACGTAGCCTAGCTTGAAGCCTTTAGAA
>FXXK01002519.1:29460-42709 GCA_900184695.1 Betula pendula | reverse complement strand
ACTAATTTCTATCACCGAGAAACCATAAAAATCATCAAGTAAAACAGTCATTAACTAATAGAAAATCAATTTTTTCATCTAATTGCAGAAAAATCGAGCTCAATATAATAGTATCTCAAAGAAAGTCAAAACTCCAATCATCAGAAAAATACAACATTTAAAACCCTAAATCCTAAATGTAATCAAAACAATCCATTATTCTCAAATTTTGACATTCGTTCAACATACCATACTCCATAAAATGATTCACATATGATTAAACGAAAATTCCCAAAAAACAAATATAACCTTATAAAACTAATGGTATGTTCAACAAAAATTAGAATTAATACCACTCAAGGTTTTCATCTAAAAATGAAAATAGCCTAGGTTTTTAGAAACTTAGAAGAGAATTTAGAGATAGAGAGACACGTTATAAGGAAGAGAATGAAGAAATTTAATACTTGAATATGCTTGCTGATTCGATTTGTACAAGGAGGAAGGAAGATGAAAAGACATGTAATGAATTAAAGAGAGAGCAGAGAGAGGGAAGAGGAGACGAGAAGGAGAAGAAAAGAGTCTTGCATCAGATGGCCATGGGAATAACAAGAAAAGGAGGAAAAATAATGTGAGGAGCACGAGAGATGGGAACTATTGCATGAAGAAAAGACAT
Source organism: Betula pendula (assembly GCA_900184695.1). Taxonomy (NCBI): domain Eukaryota; kingdom Viridiplantae; phylum Streptophyta; class Magnoliopsida; order Fagales; family Betulaceae; genus Betula; species Betula pendula. The sequence continues at coordinate 42,057 of FXXK01002519.1, read as the reverse complement.
GAGAGAGAAAAAAAAACTATTAGGAAAGTGTGTGTGTGGTATCTTTGAGGTGTAAAAGACAAAGAAGAGAAGGGGAGGTTAAAGAAAAGAGAAAAAATTTATAGTTACAGAAAAAATTTACCTGAAAATTCTCCTATCTAAACTCAGTCGTATTAGGTGAAGAAGAAAAATTTAGAGATTGATTGTTTATGAAGAAGATGGACAGGAAAATCTAGAAAAGCTCTCTTATCCCAAACAGTTTGACACGATTCTCATGCAAAGCTTCTAGGTTCCTTTTCCTATTGAACCTTCTTAGCATCCAATGGATTTGCTTGAAACTCAACTACTATACGGTTAACTGAACAAGAAGTAAAATTTATTCAATACTCTAATATTTAACTAAATATTATAAATGGCTGGACATCTCTCTTTTTTTTTCTTTTTTTACTTGGTCCTAAACTAGCCAAAAGAAAAGAAATGAAACCCTCCTGTCTAAGGCTTTTGGTTGTTATAATAGTGTCAGTGGAGTAAGGGAAATTCTTGAGAGGGATGAAGATGACATCTTAAGCTTTGTTCTTCAAAGTGGGGTAACCTCTTCAACTTTAACTTGTTTTCCTCAGTTTTGTTAAGTTTCTGCTTATTTTCGTCTAAGGTTCTGGGTTTAGGATTTTTCTCTAGGTTAGTTCTTAGTTTGAGACTTTAGAGTTTTAAGCCTTGAAACCCTAGATTTACCAAAAGTATTTATGTAAGTTGGATGTCATGAGTTTGCGATGATCCATTAAGTTTATTGTTTTTTCCCTTAAAAACCTTACTCAAAAACTAGGAAGCACTATGTGAAGTTTAGAATGGCTTTAATAAGGCCACAAACACTTTATCCGTCGATATAGAAATGTTTTGTGATTGTACTAGCAATGTTTGTACATATGCCGTTATGTGTTATACATACGTTCGGGTCTCGTGTCAAAATGTCAGTTTTTGCTAATTAAGCTTGTAAGTAGTTTTTACCTAGTCTTCAGACTAATAAAAAAGATACTTTCTATAGATTGAAAGTTGGAGATCCCTTGGAGATTTTTTGGTTGGACTCCAATGACACAAGTAAGTTAAACAGACACGATACTTGTTGATAAGTACTTGAAGTGTTGCACATTAAGCCTCATAAACTTGCATATTATTATCCTTTAGTTTCTTTGTGAATTAATTTTGTGTTTTTTTGTGATCTTTAGTATTTTCAAGTTCTAAGTAAATGCAAGCAAGTTCAATTGATTTCAGGTTTAGAACACATTATAGTGAGCTAATGAAGAAAAAGGATCGATCCCATCTAAAAAGGGCTCGAATCCATCTGAAAAGGATCAACTCCAATTTGTTAAAAGGGGCTCGATGCCCATCTTAAAAAGGGCTCGAGCACATTCGAGTGTTGGAACAGATAGCACCAGAAAAAGAAAGAGGAGATTATGTTTCCCACTTTGAGATGATGGTTTAGACTGCACGAAATTGAAGGCATGTCACATGAAATAGAGAATCAAAAGAGATTGACGGCTGGTTTTGGGAAGATTAGAAGAAATGACAGCAATTATTTGGATTGGAATTCTCTTCAAACAAAGACAATTTCTAGCACCTCCATGAGTGGCTAAATCCTCTCCATAGTGTTTTGACGCTAGCCCTTTCCAAGTAACGATGGTGTTAATTGATGTTTATTATATTGGGGAATTGTACTAACATGCTTGATGGTTGTTCTAATCTAGAGAATCTATTTTACAAGTTTATATTCAATTTGATGAAACTCTTTGTCTTGTCTTAGAAAGTTGTTTGTCTTTATTGAATTCCACGTAAATATTTATTGTGACTATACGAATGATGGTTTTTACAACGGTTTTACTTGGCACAAAATCAAGAAAGTTTGATAGGCCATGCCTAGAGAAGATGAATCGTACTACACCCTAGTTTAGTGTGACGGTAGGTGATGGTTCATGCTAACCCGAAGATGAGTTTACACTTATCAGATGCTAATTAGGAGATTTTATAGGCATGCCTAGGAAGACGGATTGTACCACATCTTAGTAATTAGTTTAGTGGTTAGGTAGACGATTCGTGCTAATCGAGATACGTATTATAATTATTTCTTAACAAATGTTTTTTTTTTTTGTGGATGGTCGTCGTGTGATGACAACCACACATGAGTCACATCATGCATGTAAAAGAGATTCCCATGTTGAAACCAGTTTACCATTGTTATGAGGTTAATTGGTGAAGTCAATTCCTATAACTTTCCATCTTATTTTAATTTGTTTTATCGTTCTTGTCAATTTCATTGCAAAACAAACCAAATTCCTTTTCTGAATTAGGTTAGAATTAATCTTGTTAACTTAACAACCAAACCAAAATAACAAGCCTTGAGGTTCGACACCTTCACATAGACTTATCCTTAAGGATTCATTCCATTTGCGAGTGGTTATTTTATTATTGGTCGTAAATCCACATCACTTGTTATTGTTATTTTTCTATAGCATGACTATATTTGATATATAAACATGCATGTTTACAAAATCTCATGAAAAGGTATCATATGCCTTAACTATAAACTTATTTGTCAAACGATTGTGATTAACAAATATAATAAAATGATGAGTTGGAAAAAAAACATGCATATGAAAGAACGATGAAAAGATTAATGTGCAATCGTAATGACATAATACACCATCTTGAGCAAACAAATGTCATGGGCTTACCATTATTACAAGTTAACCTTATGGTTTAATTATTTATTGTTGTGTGTGTACCATAGATCCTTGGTTTATAGTTTTGTGACCGTGCATCATTCTTCAAGTGGGTCACTGTTACGGGCTTGCTAGTTAGTGGTGGGCTACTGATGTCGAACTTAGTCTGACTGCTAGTATAAGACGGAGAACGTTTGTGCAATGTCCGGGCACTAAAATTGTACCAGAACTCCTTATAGGATGCACACACCTTACTAAGAGAGGGTTAATGTCTCAAGTAGATCATATTTGTTTAACCATATCACATGTTCATCTTAATTTCATATATCTTATAATCTATTATCATACCATTGTTTTATGAAACCTAACATCTTGCATATCTCTTTTATAAACTGAGTTGACAAAATGGTTACTTGCATACCATGTGTATTACTACTCATTAAGTCGTGGATTACGCTTGTATCTTTTCCACCTATGAAATATAAGTTATTTATAGATAGCATAGAGGATGGACAAATACACTCGAGAGATTACTGTTCATATAGAGGGCATACTTAGGGTAATTTTTGAGGCGTTAGACCTTATTTGTTAAGCAGCATGTGGAGAGCTGGAGGGAGTCTCGTTGTAACATGATACGACATTTTCTACATGCTCTACCTTTTTAAGTCTAGACTCTAATTTGTTAGTAGAATTATGTTATGATCTGCTTAAACCTATATTTTGTTGATTATCGGCCTTTGCCATACTTTTGAGACAATGATGTTATGACATAATGTTTTTATTTTGGTATATTCTAATTGTGGTTCATTAGTTGCTATCTCTATTTATATAAGAGACAAGCTTCCGCTTTAGATACTCTCCCTTTTGAGAGTAAATGATTCCTGAGTTTTAACCTTGGAGGGTTAACACTATGGAGGTGAACCACTAAGTTATTTACAGTTTAATTATTTTGCTGGGCGTTACAATTAAAACTTGCCGGGGTGCTACAGGTGGTATTAGAGTAATGGTTCTTGATACCATAGTGTTGGGGATTATGCCCTAAATCCCAAGTTACTTACATGTTGACATTAAGAGTTTGGTATTTGTTTTATTATGAATGATTATTATTATTCATTGATTAAATAAATGAGCATATGGCATATAAGCTTTTGTATGATCATTATGATTGTCCCCATACAAAAGGTCCAGAGAATACATTGTATATGGTCTATGGGTGTGAGCAAAGGTTTTTGTCACACAAGGTCTAAGACCATAAGACTTGTATTCTGAAATTCATTTGTTTGCAATCATAATGGAACTGGACATTCCATTAGGACGACTGTTACGAATCAATTGTGTTATTTACCTTAATCAAGCGAAGTGTATACTTTGGGTGATGTGTAGGTGTATAAGGTGGTATACACTGAACGGACCGGGAGTTGTCTTCCAAAAAAATACTGTCCCTAGGAAAAGACAATAACTCTCAGACTACTTATACTCGTGATTCTAAATCCTGAGAGAAAAACGAACTCAAATGTCAAGTGTCTTCTTTTTGATACATCATAGATTGAGCCTAGCTGTTTGAGTTCAACATATATCTTTTGTGTTTGATAAGTGCTGAATGTTACACATTCAAGCCCCTTAACTCACATATGTTAATCTCTTAGTTTCATTATAATATAATGTTTGTGTTGTTTTTGTGTTTTTCCCTTATTTTGTAGGCTTGGAAGAAAAGAAATCAATTCTATCAACTCGGGCTTAAAACACATGAACTGTGCAAAGTTGCTGAAAATCTGACCTTTTGTGCACTATTTTGGCCATAACTCTTAGCTCAAAACTCGGATGATTAAGGCAAGGTCAAGTGCGTTGGAAAGAGGACTCAGAGAGAACAAATCATCAAGAAAAACCAAAAGCAGATAAGGTTCGCTCGAGCGACTTATCAAGATGGCTCGAGCGACCTGCGCGGTGAACAGTAACGTCGGCAGACCCGATTTGGAAAAATCCTAAACCTACTCCTACTCGATTTTGGACTTCCTAGGGTGCACGAAATTGACTAGGGTTGTTCCTTAACTCTATAAATACTCCCCTAAGTCTCCAAAACAATTAGACAAGCTTTGGGAGAAGAATTGGAGGCTAGATCAAGAGCGGTTTTGGTTTTTCTTTCTTCCTTTCTTTATTTTCTGCATGTATATAGTTTAGTCCGAATTTAGTTGTTTTTAATACTTTAGTTAGGGCTCGATTGAAGCCCTAATCATGTCTCTTTAAGGTTTTGATTGCCTTGTTACAACTATTTGTGATTCTTAATTGATTATTCCGGTTTGATTGAATTCCTTGCATGTTTATGCTTGATCATCATATGCATGTAGTATGGATTTGTTATATATGTCAATTTGGATGGCCGAGTCCTGGGCATATTAGAGTAACGAAAGAACCCCATCACAGGTTCTTGGAATAATCAACATGAAGACAATTGGAATAGAAGCCATGTTCCAACCTGAGTGTGTTTGTCGATTTCCATAGATTTATACTTTCTCAAAGAACAACTTAGTAGATGCCATGCTAAATCCTTTAAGAAAGAAAAGAGTTAGAGTAGATGCCATGCCTAACTCGTTGCTTAGGGAAATCAATAGCTTTAGGAGTAGATGTCATGCCCTTGTGGCTGACAAACATTGAGCATCATAATATGGGTTGTAGCATTGTGCCTATCGTTTCCTCAAAAGAGTATGATTAGCGGTGAATATCGGAGCCCTACCCTTTTATTTATTGTTTTCACTTACATTGTTTACTTTATTCCATTGCAATCATATTTTACTTCATTCAAGACATTTGGTTTAGGAAATTCTCTTTAAACACAATTTACCAATCCTCGTGGGAATGATCTCGTACTTGCTCACTATACTATCATTTTGATCTTGTGCACTTGCGAGTAAAACGTGCATTTATTCGCCTATTTATTTAGGTGGATATTTGTACAACAGTGTTGGGTGATCACATGTAGTATCGTGAGAAGAGTTTTACTCAATAGGGAATCCAAATCCTTTTAAATGGAAAATGACAAGAAATCTCCCCTTAAATAAGATTTTATACGAGATTATTCTCAGTCTTTGGCCAGAGTATTTTGGATGGAGAATTCCAAAATAGATTACCTAGTGAATGGAGTATTCACCGGAGAGAGAATAATAAGAATAAGAATCGGGTGCTCAATGAATAAGAGGTAGAGAATTTAGTGTGACAGTATCACAGTGCTAATTCATCTACGAAGGATTTCATAGAGGAATCATACTCACCCATAAGTTAATCAAAGGAAACTTTATTGATTTAATCAATAATATTTTATAGAGTTCAGTTACAATTATGTAGTGGTATTAATTATAATTAAATAGTGGCTTGAGATAGTCATATACTATTTAAGCCGGAAAATATTATTTTCTTCAGGTCTCTCATCAAGCTATTGTAAATTAACCAAAAACAAGCTTTTATTTATTTATTAAACGGGTTGTTTTAATTTATTAAAATATTGACTTAATTATTTGGCAAGCTATTTTAAATTAATTAAGATATAGGCTTATTTAAATAATAAGCAAGTTGTTTTAATTTATTAAAATGTGGGCTAAAATGTAGCCACTACCGACACAACTTTGCATACATACTGTGACTAAAAGAATGGGTAAGCCCTTGAATCAATAACGGAAGTTTAATTCAAGGATAGGATAAATACCTATCACCCACCTCCGAATCCTATCTCATTTTCTCCTGGTGTGAGTCATAAACCCTTGTTGGGACCAATGGTTTCTGAGCACTATCTGCTGAGGCTAAGCTGGCCTTCGACTGGGCAGTCTTAAATGAGGTGCTCGTCGCTGTCCACATAGAAAAAAGTGAATGTGCTCCTTGCATGCCCCCAAATTGATCTATTTGGAATGAACCCGACCCCCACCCATCGATCAATATTGTCCACTTTTCCTCCCCTAAACAGACTTCCCACCGAGGTTCACTAATCTTTGATACTACTTTACATAAGCACGCTTAGCTGCGGAGTTTGATAGGTTCATGGCCATCACCGGCTTTAAAACACCATTGTGTCTTGAAGGTGCAAGTATACATATAAGCTCTTATCCCCATATTACCCAGGCGATGTGGGAATGCCCACAATCACTCCCTCTTAGGACCAGTGTCCCTCCGTTGGAGACCTTCATGGGCTGGGCACACTCTCCTCATTCTCAGCGCTGGGCAATGGCTCTGCATATCATATGTAACGACCTGCCCCACCACCCATTCGACACAATATTGTCCACTTTTCCTTCCTGAACCAGACTCCGTTTAGGAGGTCACCCATCCTGGTACAACTTTTGCATAAGCACGCTAAACTGGCCAGAGGTCTTGATAGGTTCAATGCCATCATGGCTTTAGAACGCGTTGTGTTATAAAGGGTGTGAGTATGCATATAAGCTCCTCTATCCTCCATTACCCCATGCGATTGGATACCACATTGTTGCAATTGACGACACGGCTATTAAGGTTGACCTCGTTGTTGTTGTTTGTGGTGCTGTTGGCATAAGCATTGGATGATTCTTAAGCTGCCTTTGATACTAATTGCTTCCTATGTTGAACCTCTTTGACCATGCCCAGACCCAGTTGATGTAAGAACCATGGACAAATGGCCTCTTTCTTTGATCTGCAAAAGACACAATAGTCTCCTTTAGCTTTCTTCAAATAGGAGCACAGTCCACCAATGTGAGAAAAGTCCTGATGTCCAAACTCGCCATTTGATTCCTTAAGACGTGGATTCAAGCATCACTCAAACTGCTTAGCAGTTCTTCTCCTCATCCAACCGAATGACGTACACTACAAATCGTGATAGCTAAGTAAACTTGGCAGCATTTTTTTACTCGATCAGCTGTCATCCACCCTGAAACTAAATCCAAGAAGTCTCGAACTTAGCTTCCTGCCGACTTATAAGAAGAGGGTGGCCGATAGAATCTTCCTTGAACCTTTGCCCAAGATGGGATTGTGTCAGGCTTCCTAATGTCCAGTCAGAATAGCACCTTCTTAGCTTCCACATCTCTTTGCTTATCCTGAGGCTTGCGTATACAATGTAGAAAACCTTTTGCTCCTATGTGCACCCACTCGCCTTCCAATAGCTCCTCCATGTTGTTCAACCAATTATCTGCACCGATTATGTCACCGGTACCATCAAAAGCAAAAAGGTATGACTACTAAACATCGCAAAGCAAGCATTCGCACTTTTTCTGTCTGTCATTCAGGTATGTGGGGACATTGCCATTACTTCACCAAACGAGTAGCTGCGGCTAAAAGTTGTGCTTGCATCAGTGTAACTGTTGCTCAACAGGAATTGTCTCAATCTCCGTGTGATTGTTCTCAACACTTCCCAACTCGACGGCGTTCGAACTGGTAGTAGTGTTCTTCGTTGAATGCATTTTTCTACAAAGATAGCAGAACGAAAAACAATCTCAAAAAGAAGAACAAACAACACACAACCTTTATCCACTAGAATTCTAGTCCTAGCTAGCTATTCCTGATGGTTGGAATAGATCATTCTTAATGATATCTTATCTAATCCCTTAAGTCCACAAAGTTATTCTTATTGTTGGTATCACTAGATATCACATCTAAGAGCTATGGTTGGGAATAAACATGCAATAAAGATATTGCGTAGCAGAAAAATAATTATTCCCTAACCAAGTCAACCTAAGAAGAACATGTGACGAACAATGCTATTTAAAATTAAACTAGCAAGAACATAAAATACTTGCTTGCAAACTAGGGTCACATCTTGACTTTTGAGCAACAAATCCAAGCTGGCTCCAAGAACCATCCAGGAACATCATGAACACCAACAGATCTTCTCACCAATGACTAGAAATAACCATGAGTTGTAGGCTCTTTTCTAGTTCTTCAAATCTTAAACTATGTTCTTTGAGGAATTTAATCAATGAACTTTATTCTTTAGCAAAAGCTAAAGAATTATTTTGGAGTAGTGAGTGATTTGCATAGAGCTACTTGCATCTCTATTTATATTGAGGTTGTAGAGAATTAGACTGTAAATAGCAATGTGGGACTGCATTCCACTACAAGTAGGATGACATGGGTTAGAAAAAACCCTAGCCTCCACTTAGTTTGTAATACACGACCAAGGCTAGGGTTGCTTAAACCCTCAGCCCATGCCGCCCCACTTACTTCCCTTGGGCTTGGGTTTATCCAAGCCAGTCTCTTAAGTATCTTTGTACAGTTTTTCCTTTAGCCCACATTTTATAAATTAAAACAACTTTGCTTATTTAAATAAGCCTATATCTTAATTAATTTAAAATAGCTTGCCAAATAATAAGCCAATATTTTAATAAATTAAAACAACCCGTTTAATAAATAAAAGCAAGTTGTTTTAATTTATTAAATATGTGGGTAAAGGAAAAACTGTACAAAGATACTAAGAGACTGGGCTTGGATTAAAACCCAAGCCCGAAGGAAGTAAAGTGGGCGGCAATGGCCTAGGGTTTAGCAACCCTAGCCGTGGGCGTGTATTAAACTAAGTGGAGGACTAGGGTTTTTTCGCTAACCCATGTCATCCACTATTGTAGTGTGAATGCAGTCCACATTTGCTATGTTTCCATCTCCATTCCTCTACAACCTCAATTATAAATAGAGATGCAAGTAGCGCTAGCGAAATCACTCCAACATCTCAAAATAATTCTTGCTTTGCTAAGATTAAAAGTCTATTGAGTTAATTCTCAAAAGACATAGGTTAAGATTTGAAGAACTAGAAAGAGCCTACGCTCATGGTCATTGTCTAGTCATTGGTGAGAAGATCTGTTGGTGTTCATTGATGTTCCTGATGTTCTTGGAGCAGCTTGGATTTGTTGCTCAAAGTCAAGATGTGACCTAGTTTGCAAGCAAGTAATTTTTATGTTCTTGCTAGTTTAATTTTAAATAGCATTGTTCTTCACATGTTCTTCTTAGAGTGATCTTGGTTAGGCGAATAGATTATTTTATCTGCTACGCAATATTTTGATTTGCTGTTTATTCCCAACACATAGCTCTTAGATGTGATATCTAGTGAGTACCAACAATAGAATATTTGTGGAACTTAAGGGATTAGATAAGATATCATTAAGAATGATCTATTCCAAACCATAGGATAGCTAGCTAGACTAGAATTTAGTGGATAAAGTTGTGTGTTGTTTGTCTCTTTTGTTGAGTTTGTTTTTCGTTCTGCTATCTTTGTAGAAAAAATGCATTCACGAAGAACATACTACCAGTTCGAACGCCGTCGAGTTGGGAAGTGTTGAGAACAATCACACGGAGATTGAGACAATTCCTGTTGAAGCAACAGTTACCCTGATTGCGCACAACTTTTAGCGCAGGCTACTCGTTTGGCTGAAGTAGTTGCATGTACCACATACCTGAATGACAGACAGAAAAGTGCGATGCTTGCTTTGCGATTTTGAGTAGTCATACCCTTTTTGCTTTTGATGGTACCGGTGGACATATCGGTGCAGATAATTGGTTGAACAACATGGGAGGAGCTATTGAAGCGAGTGGTGCACTATGAGCAAAAGGTTTTCTACATTGTATACAAGCTCTCAGGATAACAAAGAGATGGTGGCAAGCTAGAAGGTGCTATTCTGAATGGATTAAAGAGGCTGAACAATCCATCACTTGGCAAGTTCAAGGAAAGTTTCTATCGCCCCTCTTTCTTAAAGTCGTGCAGGAAGCTAAGGGTTCGGAGACTTCTTGGATTTAGTTAGGGTGGAATGACAGTGATTCGAGTATGCTCCAAGTTTTACTTAGCTATCACGATTTGTAGTGTACTTCATTCTTGATGAGGAAAAATGCTAAGAAGTTTGAGTGGATGCTTGAATCCACGTCTTAGGAATCAAATGCGAGTTTGGACATCAGGAACTTTTTTCAATTGGTGGATTGTGCTTCACTATTTGAAGAAAGCCTAAAGGAGACTATTGTGTCTTTTGCAGATCAAAGAAAGAGGACATTTGTCCATGGTTCTACATCACTGGTCTCGGCAGGGTCAAGAGGTTCACTATAGGAAGCATTAGTATCAAAGGCCAGCTTAGAATCATCCAATGCTTATGCCAACAGCACCACAACAACAACAACGAGGTCAACCTTTAATAGCCGTGTCGTCAATGCAACAATGTGGTATCCCACATCGCATGGGTATGGAGATAGGAGAGCTTATATGCTATACTCACACCCTTTATAACAAACGCGTTTAAAGCCATGATGGCCATGAACCTAGCAGACCTCTGCAGTTAAGCGTGCTTAGCAAAAGTAGTACCAGGATGGGTGACCTCCTAGGAAGGTCTGGTTCAGGAAGCGAAAAAGTGGACAATATTGTGTCGATGGGGTGGGGAGGTCGGTTACATATGATATCAGAGCCATTGCCCCAGCCTGAGATGAAGGAAGTGTTGCCCAAGCCCATGAAGGTCTCCAACGAGGACACTGGGTCCCTAAGAGGGAGTGATTGTGGCATCCCACATCGCCTGGGTATGGGATAAGAGCTTATATGTATACTTGCACCTTCAAGACACAATGTGTTTTAAAGCCGTGTGGCCATGAACCTATCAAACTCCGCAGCTAAAGCTGTGCTTATGTAAAGTAGTTCAAGATAGTGACCTCGTGGGAAGTCTGGTTTAGGGGAGCGAAAAGTGGACAATATGTGTGTCTTGGTGGGGTGGGTGCGGGTCATTACAAATAGAGTCCAATTGGGAGCATGCAAGGGAGGCACATTCACTTGTTTCTAGTGTGGACAGCCGAACACCTCATTAAGGGACTGCCCAGTGAAGCAGCTTAGCCTAAGCAAGATAGTGCTCAGAAACCATTGTCCCAACAAGGGTTTATGAACTCACACCAGGAGAAAATGAGATGGGATCGGAGGTGGTGATAGGTATTATCCCTATCCTTGAATTTAAGCTTCCATGTTATTTGATTCAAGGGCTACCCATTCTTTTAAGTCAAGTATGTATGCAAAGTTGTGTCGGTGTAGTGCTAGCATCCCTAGAAGTTGGTTTTTCAGTGGTCACCCCAGCAGGTAAAACGGTAGTTTGTAAGCTGGTAGTGTGAAGTTGCCCCATTGGGTTATTGGAGAAGAATCTTTTTGGCAAATCTAATCGCGTTCCTAGTGCAAGGATTCGACGTCATCTGGGGATGGATTGGCTAGCGATGCACTATGCTAGTATGACTGTGTGCGTGGAAGGAAGTGACTTTCAATGCTACTAAAGGAGAGAACGATCACTTTTGTTGGATTGCAAGTGTGCTCCCTCCTCCTTATTTTGTTAGAGTACAAACTCGGAAGCTTGCACTGGGAGGGGGACCAGTGTTTTTGGCATTCATTGTGGAATCCTCGTAGGAAAAGAAGGAGCTAGAGGACATCCAATGATTTGGGATTTTGTAGAGGTGTTTCAACAGAGTACTCGAGTTTACCCCTAGGGAGGGAAGAGAATTCGGGATCGAGTGTATTCCGAGTATCGTGCTTGTGTCGAAGGCACCTTATAGGGATGGCACCTGCAAAGCTAAGGGAGTTGAAGGTCTGATTGCAGGAATTGTTGGAATAAGGGTTTCATTCGCCCTAGTTCGTCGCCGTGGGAGCACCATTTTGTTCGATAAGGAAGGACAGGTTGATGAGGATGTGTATCAATTACAGGGAACTGTGATAAGGTCACTATCGAGAATAAGTATCCATTGCCAAGGATTGACGACTTGCTTGATTAGGTACAAGGAGCTCGAGTCTTTTGATAGATAGACTTGCGATTGGGGATATCATCAAGCCAGAGTTAAGAGTGAAGATATTCCAAAGACAACTTTTGGACTCGGTATGTACACTACGAGTTTCTATTGATGTCTTTTGGTTGACTAATTTTGCCTACAGTTTCATAGCAGTGAAACGATCTCGACA
>FXXK01002519.1:1411-19991 GCA_900184695.1 Betula pendula | reverse complement strand
AAAAAACAATCATTGACAACATGCAAACCATGCATTCAAAATTAACAAGACAACATTGATTTAATTTCATGTGTTTTAACGTTAAACTCTTGAAATAAAAAATTCAAGTGTTTCATTTTAAAACATATTTAATAAACTTGAAAACTTATTTTCTTTTGATCACAAATACGTTATATACCACCTATAACATATTTCATAATCAAATAAATTTATTTCCACATTTACAAACCAAAAGAAAATATTACAAGTTTGAAAACGTTCCAGGAAATTTAAAATTTCAGAATTGGTGTACGTTTGGAAAACCTTGAAATTGTGTTCAGAATAAAATTCAAAACACTAATCTAAATTTTCCAACGCCTCAACCAACCTTTTTACATGCGAAATCAATTGTCATATTAATTTTTCAGTTCCTATAAGTAATGCGTAAAAATTAAAACAAAACAGTTGCTGTTGGAAATCTGAAATTCTAGAAACTATCGACGAATGAAACACAGACCAAAAACCCTTCGAAAAAAATTTGAAGCCTGAATCCGATTTTTTCATTGTGTCAACCACAAATTTTTCATGCAGAAAACAATCCCCAAATATTTTTAGAAGTTTTTTAAAAAGCATCACAAAAAATTTAGATTCACAGCAGCCCATGCTGAAAGATACAGCAACATTGTTTCACATGGTACATTATAAATAAAATACCAAACATTCTCCTATTAATTTGAAATGTTCCATATCAGTTCCTTACATGTTAATAAACATGTTTAAGGTTAAAGAAGGAACAATCAATTGCACTGGAGATGTTAGAACAAAAATTCAAACCAAACAACATGCATGACCGAAATTATCATGCTAAAAAATAAAAGACTATAATTCTTTGAAATTTGCTCTGATACCAATTGTTATGGATCATCAAGAGCGGAGCTAGAAAATTTTGTTTTGGGTTGCCGGAATGTAATAGATTGATTATCTGTAGTTGAAGGAATTATAGAGCAGTAGAAGAATTTGTAGGAAATAAAAGAAATTGTATTGACTAAATTGAATTACAGTGGGTTTCTTCGAGGTACCCAGCCTCCATGAACAAAGCTTCAACAATTCACAAGATGCCGCCGTTTTCACCCCTCGACTAACCATATACTCAAATACAAAAAAAAAAAAAAAGGCCCAGCCCATCAGCTAAAGCCCACTACAAATCAGCTACACACTCATTTATTTAACACGTAATACCCTTCCGAGAACTATAACGCATGACAGCTATTTACAGTTGCAATTCACCACTTCACAGCAGCATGCAAATGACGCCACGTGTTTCTTGAATATTGTGTAAGCCAGGCATAAGACTTCCAAGTCCACTCCTCTCATCTCTTTCAAAGCTTGTTGCTTTTCTGAAACAGGTCTACCACGCTCAGCTTGTCTTCCATGACTTCACACCGTGACATGGAACTAAAGACAAGTTATTTCTTGTCTCTTACCCTACTTTCCCTTAGTCTCTTACCCTTAAAGCTTCTTATAAAATTGTGTTTTTTAAAGATGAAGAAAACTAGCAAGCAAGATGGCTTGGCCTCTTTGGAGAACGTCTTTTTTTTTTTAAAGCCAAACTTAGTGCATTGTTGCCAAAATCAGCAAAAGATAGCACACAGTCTAATGTGTGGGCCTCATCATGGCTAGTGATGAGCAATAGGACTCTCATAAATCTTGTCTCAAGATGCTTAAAAAACCAAGATACCATTTGTCCAAAAAAAAAAAAAAAGGGAGATAGCTTCTTAAATGACTTTCCCGGACAAACTTTTGGGTGAGCCAAGACCAAATCTTGGGGTGGCCAAACACAAAGCTTGCATGGCCTTCATATAAAATTGCTTTACCTAAAAGAAGTAAAAAAAAAAAAATTGGGGGTGGCAGGGTCCCTCCAACGTGCAACGTAGCTCTACCACTAGAGATCATGAATAAAAACATCATACGCAACAAAAAATAATAAAGCATATGATCGAAACATACTCCAAGATAAAACAAAGCTTTTGGTATTTCTAGAGATAAAAATGACAAGTTGTAGTTACTTACAAATCTTGTGGGCCTCATTTAGGCATTCAGAGCTAGTTACATAGGTCTTCAATTTCTCTTCCATGTTTGTTGTTGATGATCTTCAAAGATGATGAAGAATGTAAAGAACACCAAGAACCTTGAATCTCCAAGAACTTCAAATTACCAAGGACTTGAAGAAACTTCAAAGAATACGAAGAACAAAGTTCTTCAAAGATACTTCAAGATAAAACAGAGCTTTTGATATTTCTAGAGATAAAAATGATAAGTTGTAGTTACTAACAAATCTTGAGGATGTCATTTAGGCATTCAGAGCTATTTACATAGGTCTTCAATTTCTCTTCCATGTTTGTTAATGATGATCTTCGAAGATGATGAAAAATGCGAAGAACACCAAGAACCTCGAATCTCCAAGAACTTCGAATCACCAAGGACTTGAAGAAACTTCGAAGAACACGAAGACCAAAGTTCTTCAAAAATTTAGATATTCTCCTTGATGACTGAATATGATTGTGAGTGTAGACTCACAACTAGAAGCTTGAGAGAGAAAAACTCTCTAGAATATTTTTTGAGACCTTCTAACACTTTGTTTCACAACTTGTAGAATTGTTGTGTTCAACTTGTGTCTATTGCTTCTTATGAACATTTATTTATAGATTTAGGTTTACTTGTAGAAGAGGTACAAGACTTATTCTAGAAATCCATGGAGCTTTAGGAATAAGGTAAAAATAGGATTTCTAGAAATAATAAATAAAGAGACAAATAAAAATACAAGCCACTAAGAGATAACCCCTAGTGGTCTTGCACATGCGCATGGGCTAAGGTTAAACCTAGCCCTTTGGTCCTTTAGTCATCCCTTGGGCCTCTTGTTTTACCTCTTTGGCCTAATGTTCATTTCCCTTTGAACTAAGCCAAGAATTAAATGCTTTAGCCCAAAACTCTGTATACAAAGGCTCTTTGAGAATAAAATCTCTGGCCCATGTTTTATAAAATAATACAAGCATGATTGAATATTAATTCTAGGCCCAATGTTTTATTTAAATGAAAACAACCTAAATAAATAAATAAACAAACAAATAACTGAGGAACATATTTACCTTAGTCAATTTACATTAGCTCAATGAGGGACCTGAAAGAAAATAGAATTAGCTTCCATAGTCATGAAATTTTGTCACCCAATGACTCATCACACGTAACCAAAAATCACATATAATTCCACTAAAGAAATGTGACTACACTCTAATTCACATTTTCATAAAATACAATTAATCATTCGTCACATACTTTTATGAAATACATCTTACCCGTCTATAGAACTTATTCCGTAGTTGAACCAAAGATGATTGACTATCACTTTGTTCACTACGTCTTTTCCTTCAGTCACTAGATTCGAACCTTATGTTTAATCACATTATACCTTGTGAGATTCTAGTCATCCTTGTACATCATTTCAAGTAAATTCCACCGAAACCCACTCAGGCCTAAGATAGAGGATAAAATATTCTTATCAATCTTAAAACAAGAGGAATGTTCCCTATCTCTTTGTTTAACCAATAAAGGACTTGGATTCCTTCTTAAAGAAAGATATTCTACAATGCTACATGTCGATCACCCAATGCATAGATGTGTTGACCAAAGATTGGTCTTACTTTTTAATACATCAAAGTGATCTCCAGTTTGTTGAGAATCATGCAGCATGTTAACAAAAACATTGCACAACAGAAGACAAAAAAATTTTAAATTGATTGAACTGATCTAGGATCGCAATAAACTTCAAGAAGAACATGCTTTTGATTTTCACAAGATTAAAGTAAAACATAAGTTAGATTTACTTACAAATCTTGTTGGCCTCTCTTAGGCATTTAAGGCTATTTGAATTCACAATTGTTATTTGAAAACACCAAAAACGTCATAAACACCAAAAGCTCCAAAATCTTCAAAGGTTTGAAGAACTCCAAGAACATGAAGAATATGAAGAACATTATTCTTCACAAATCCAGGTCTTCTTCTTGATGGCTAAACATGAAAATGAGTGTAGACTCACAACTAGAAGCAAGAGAATAATATTTCTCTTTTACAAAAATCACTCAGTATCACCTTAAAACTTATTGTCTACAGTTTGTAGAAACTAGTATTCTAATGAGTGAGTTTTCAGCTTCTGACTGAGTCTCTATTTATAATTGCAAGTCTGCTTGGAGAAAAGGCAATAAGAGAAATCCAGAAGCTTCTAGAAGCTTGTACCATACAGCCACAAGGGGATTTGGGGAGCATTATATGCTCCCCATGTGCATGGGCTAGGGTTAAAACCCTAGCCCAGTCTTCTCTTATAACTGCATGGGCCCCTTGGTTTTATTCTGCAAGCCTAATACTCCTTTTTTGTGGACTATGCTCTAGGAATTAATTCTTTAACCCAAACTCCTCCAAACTAATGGCCATTGAGAATTAAATTCTCTAGCCCATGTTTTAAAAAATAAAACACACCAAATTAATATATATATTAATTTCTGGCCCATGTCTTATTTAAATAAAAACACTGCAATTAATAAATATATAAATAATTGAAACTCATAACCACTTAGCCAATTTACAACAATTCAAAAAGGGACTCGAAATGAAAATAAAATTAGCTTCTTTAGTCCCATGAAATCTTGTCATTCGATGACTCATCACCTTGACTAAAAATCACAAATAATTCCACTAAATAAATGTGATTGAACTATAATTCATATTTTGCTAAAAAAAATTATTCCTTCATTACGTACTTATTAAATTACCAGATTACCCCTCCATGGAATATATTCCGTGGTTGAACCAAAGATGATTAATTGTCACTTTGTTCACCACATCTTTTTCCTTAAGTACCCAGATCCAAACCTCATGATTTATCGCAATATACCATGTGAGATTCAACTCATCCTTGTACACAATTTCAATTAAATACCACTGAAAATGCTCGGGCCCGAGACACAAGGTAATCATTCTTATTGATCCTAAAACAAATGAAATTTCCTTATCTCTTTGTTCTCCTACAAAGGACTTTGACTCCTTTTTGAAGAGTGATCTTTCACAATGCTACATGTTGATTACCCAATATACAAAGAATATATGACCATTGATTTGATCACACTCCGATACATCAAAGTAATCAACACTTGACATCTAGTTCACAGTCTTCTTAAGATTTCGAGTAATATATATTTAAGTCGTCGTGCACGCTCATCATTCTCTATAACAGTCGTTATAAGAATGATGGCTCACGCGATCCTGTTCAGTGTATAGTGTTGCATAAGCCTACCTTACTATAACACCAACTATGTCAACCTAAAGCCACACTGCTTCGATCAATTAAGACAAATCATCGAGGTTGACATATTATAGTCTAGGTGGAATTTCTAGTTCAACTTACGACTGCGAACAATATTTAATAAGTTACAATGGACTTTTGACTATTGTTTTCTGTGTGACAAAGACCATTGCTCACACCATAATCAAATTCAAAGTAACTTAGGGACTGTCTACATGCATATAACCGGTAAATATACAAAACCACATATATGTTATGTAAAACAATAATAAGTATGTCTAATGTTCAATAATCAAATAAGGGAACAAGCAACAATATTCATTGCATCTAAAATATCTCATAATTAATTGAAGTTTTGAACATTATTTCCTACACACTTGACATCTGGTTCACTAACTTCTCAAGATTAAGAGTAATAGTTATAAGTTGTCGTGCACGTACATATATTCTATCTTACAGTTATTTGAAAGATTAATGACTCACATGGTCATGTTCAATGTATAGCCCTATGTACATGTATACCAATCTTGCTATCACACCAACATGTCAACCTGAAGTCTATCTCCACTTCAATGGATCAAGATAAATCACTTAGGTTAACCATGACTTAGTAAGTAAGATACCCCGAAACCGAGCTCATGCTGTGAGCCTAAATTTTAATGTAAAAGAAATAGTAATCACATAAAAGCTCTTTACAGTTCACAATAAACTTTAGAAAATATGCTATTTCTATCATTATGCTAGTAAAGAGAAGTTTAGTGTAAAAGAGAGTAATAAAGCGTAATATTAGCAACAACAGTTTTCAAAAATTGAAATCATAAAGCATAGAATCACATAGATAAACATATAATATACTATTTTGTCATAGCTTTCCACAATATTGTCTATTCGGACCCTTATCACTCCCCGTTCGGGTTTGCGCGTTCTCGAAATAACCTATGATACACACCAGTGCCTCGATGTGCACAAACTAGCGGTCATCATACAATAGTCTGATCGAGTCTGATCCCGAGTGGCGCATGATGTTAAATAATACCGTATCTCGTGACCACTATGTAGACATGGTTGCACTGGTCACTCAACTGGTCTCTTGAATCCAATGGTAAAATAGAAAATGAACTGGACCATAAGGTCAAACCCGTATAATAGAAGCCCACAACCCTTGGTCCTGTCAACTAAATGAAAATATGGTCAATTAATATAATTTAACATTTCTTTTCTGAAATCACAATATTTTAAGCTAAAACAGTTATCAGAAGAATAAGAATCAGGCTTGAAAATCTATAGCCTCAAAACATAATAAAATATGAATAAAAGTCTCAATCAATTTATATCAAATAGCATGCTCCAAATGGTTTTCTTTCCATTCCGTAAGTATTTACTTACCTTTATCACTCGGATGAATCCTCAGACATCATAACTTCATCCACTAAAAACCAACTCATAATGAGACAAACGCTAAGCACAAACCTAAACCACACTTAAAGACCTAAATCACACAAGTGAAACCCTAAAACAGATTTCCAAGATAGTTGGCATCAACCTTAGGGGTTCTGCAAACAATTCGGACTGTTTGGGATCAATCCTGTGGGCTGAAATCGATCCTGAGGGGTTGGGATCGATCCTTTCCTACTATGATCGATTTGGGTGCTTTCTAGCACCAGTTTTGAGCCTTCAAATCCCTTAAACAAACATTCAATCGTCCCGAAACGTCCCTGGGGTTTTGACAACACCCGGAAACATCTCAAAAAAATTTTAGGAACTCAAAGTCATGTTCTTGATATGCGATTATCAGGAGTTTACCTTGATTACCCAAATGTTGCACAAATATTCACCTAAATAAATAGGCGAATAAATGCACGTTTTACTCGCAAGTGCACAAAATCAAAACGATAGTATAGAGAGCAAGTACGAGATCATTTCTACGATGATTGGTATAAATTATGCTTAAGAAAAATTCCTAAAAAGATATTTTGAATGAGAGAAGGTAAAAATATTAAATTTAAATAATAAGAATAAAAGGTAGGGCTTTGTTATCCACCGCTAATCATACTCAAATAAGATAAATAATATGCACAATTAGGGCTGTAATCAAGTCGAGCTTTAAGATTTTCAGCTCGGCTCGTTTAAGAAAATATTTAAACGAGTCGAGATCGAGCTCGAGTTGGGCTTAGAAACCCCAGCTCAAGCTCGGCTCGTTAGACAATACCCGAGCTCGAGCTCAAGCTCGCGAGTTATCGAGCTCGATTAAAAGGCTTTGACGAGTCGAGCCCAAGCTTGATAAAAAGGCTTTTCGAGCCTTAAATGGGCAAACTATGCTCATTTAAGACTTATCGAGCCTTAAATGGGCAGCTCGGCTCATTTAAGGCTTTTCGAGTCTTAAATGAGCAGCTCGACTCATTTATTAAGTTATAACCTACTTATAACCTATTTTAATTAATTGATTTATTAACTTAATAGTATTAGTTTAGTATATGTTAATAATATTCATTGTTCATTATAATACTAATTCTTTAATTTGAGATTATATTAATAGCATTATTAAGAATATAATGATAATGAATCAATGATATAAATTATAATGATTAAATCTAACAAAATTTTATCTTATTCCTATTATTATTTGATCTAGTGTTTATATAATTATATGGCATAAGTACAATGTTCGATAACTTAGATCATATGATAATGATAATGATAAGTATATAATGATAATGAATCAATGATATAAATTATAATGACTAAACCTAACAAATTTTTATCATATTCCTATTATCATTTGATCTAGTGTTTATATAATTATATGGCATAAGTGATAAGTACAATGTTAGATAACTTAAATCATATGATAATGATAATAATAAGCCGGTTTATTCAAGCCTTAAACTAGCTGGTCTATTTGAGCCTTAATGAGCCAGGCTCACGAGCCCCTATCGAGCTTAGTCGGGCGAGTCGGGTATGTATCACTAACTAATCGAGCGAGCTTTTACAATAACGAGCGGGTTTGTACTGTACCGAGCTCGAGCTCGGATCGAGTTTAACCGAGTGAGTATCGAGTGCGCTCGCGAACAGGCGGGCTCATTTACAGCCCTATGCACAATGCTACAATCATATCAAGATATTCACTGTTTGTCAGCCTAAGGGCATGGTATCTACTCCACAAGCTATTGATTTTCCTAACCAACGAATTAGGCATGGTTTCTACTCTAATTCTTCTCTTTTTCAAGGAATTTAGCATGGTATCTACTAAGTTGTTCCTTAAGAAAGCATAAATTTATGGAAATCGACAAACACACTAAAACCTAGAACATGGTATCTATTCTGGTCTTTCATGTTGATTAACCCAAGAACCCGCAATTGGTTCTTTTATCACTCTACTAGGCAAGAGTCGGTCATCCAAATTGACCTAGATAACAATCTACACATGTTATATGCATAAGATGATCAAACTCATACATAACTCATATAAAGAACGAACAAAAATCCGTGATAAATCAATTAAGCATCAAAACATGAATTGTAGCAAGACAAATTGAAACCTTAAAGAGCCATGATTAGGGCTTCAATCAAGCCTTAACTAAAGTATTAGCTATACATAATTTGGATGAAAATCGTCCTCATAAGAAAATAACAAAGAAAAACTAAGAAAAACCCTTCTTTGAAGCCTTTGATTCTTCTCTTCAAGCTTGTGTCTTTGTTTTGGAGGACCTAGGGGAGTATTTATAGAGTTTAGGAACAACTCTAATCAATTTTGTGCACCCTAGAAAGTCCAAGATCGAGTTGGGCTCAGATTACCATCTTTCCATATCAGTTCTCCTAACTTTAGAATTTTTCAGCGCACAATTGCGATCGAGCGCCAGGAAATGGGGATCGATCGCAGCTGGCGCCCAATCGCCATTTTGGACGCTTGAGCGCACCTTAAATGAAAAAAATTTGGCTTAATGATTTGTTCCTCTCTGAGTCTTCTTTCCAACACACTTAACCTTGCCTTAATCCAAGTTTTAAGCTAAAAGTTATAGCTAAAATTGTGCACAAAGGTCAAATACTCAGCAACTTTGCATAGTTCATGTATTTTAAGCCCGAGTTGATGGAATTAACTTCTTTTCTTCCAAAACCTACAAAATAAAGGAAAACACAAAAATAACACAAAACAACATATTATTATGAAACTAAGAGATTAACATATGTGAATTAAGGGGCTTGAATGTGTAATATTCTACACTTATCACACCCTCAAACTTACATATTTCTAGTCCCTTAGCAATACAAAACTGAAAATAAATTACAACTACTTTACCTCCTCTGTCATGAAAAACATGATTACATTTAGCATATGCAACAAGCTTTTTAAACCCCTAGGCATCCCTAGTAGAACGAGTGAAGTCACGTGAGGGTTTAACAGGAATGATACCTACAAACATTATGCACAATTCATGTTATCTCCACGACTAAAGTATCACAAACAACTAAGATTCTCATTCATTGGCAAGCTTAAAAAGATAAACTCCATCTTCAAAATGAATAAGAATTCCAAAGTCTAACTACTTACAAATGACAGGTTGAGGTATCTCAAGTTCAATTCAGTGTAAAGTGAACTAGCACATAATCATGAGGCTTCAAATTAATTCTGATTTGCAATGACTCAATATCTCAAAGATCACTGGGGTTCTCATCGGATTGAACAACCATAACATAGTAATAAGAGTCTCTTTTTTCTTTTCTTTGTTCTCCTTTTTTTTTTTTTTTGTCAAGCTATGCAATGCTCAATTCTTTTAAGCTTTCTAATTGATCCTTGTAATGAGTATTAGGCCAATGCTCCCAAACCAGATGGCTTTAGGGAACTAGGTGTAGAGACACCCTTAAGGCTTACTAACTCGAGTAAAAAGCCACAGAAGTAAACTAGCACAATTCTCTTAAGCTTTCTAATTGACCCTTGTTACGAGTGTTAGGCCAATGATCCAAACCAGATGGCTTTAGGGCACTAAGTGTAGAAACACCTTTAAGGCTTACTAACTCAAGTCAAAAAGGCTACAGAACTTAAACTAGCGCAATTCTCTTAAGCTTTCTAATTGACCCTTGTAATGAGTATTAGGCTAATGCTCCAAAACTAGATAGCTTTAGGGCATTAGGTGTAAATATACCCTTAAAGCTTACTACCTTGAGTTAAAAAGGCTATAGAATTGGGCTTAGCTATGACTTTAACCCATCACAGGTTTTTGGTTTTTTTTTTTTTTTTTTTTTAACAATATGCCAAGGTATCCATCCAACAAGTCACCCAGCTTCCCCCAATATTGAAAACATACACAATAGTTCACATGTCATACTTCACAAACTATGTGCTAATGTGCTCATGACAATTCAAATTGAAGCAAGTGAATTCTCAGATGCCAAAAGTAAGTAGCAGGACTTTAGAATCTTTTTCAAATGATCATAGTTCACATTTCTAAGCATCAATGAAATCTAGATAAATTTAGAATAACAAAATCTTAGACACCCTTAAGGCTTACTAAACTCGAGTTAAAAATATGCCACAGAACGTAAACTATCACAATTCTTTAGCTTTCTAATTGACCCTGTTACGAGTGTTAGGTCAATGGATCCCAAACCAGATGGCTTTTAGGGCACTAAGTGTAGAAACCCTTAAGCTTACTAACTCAAGTCAAAAAGGCTACAGAACTTAAAACTAGCGCCAATTCTCTTAAGCCTTTCTAAAAAAGAAAAAAAAAAAAAATTGACCCTGTGTTAATCGAGATTAGGGCTTAATGCTCCAAAAACTAGATAGCTTTAGGGCATTAGGTGTTATTAATTATTTCTTAAATTTTCGCTTCTACCTTGAGTTAAAAGGCTATTAGAATGGCTTAGCTTGATTTCAATCTATTCAACAGTTTTTGGATTTTTTTTTTTTTTTTTAACAATATGCCAAGTTCCATCAACATGGCCTTATTGTAAGAAAAAAAATATGTTCAATGTCATATTTATACTATGTGTATAATGTGTATATGTATAATCAAATTGAAGCAAGTGATTCTCAGGACTGCCAAAGTAAGTGCAGGACTTTAGGAATTTTTTTTTGTTTCTTTTTATGTTCAACATTCTAAGCTCATCAATTGTATTCAAATAACATTTAGATCAACCAAATCTTAGTAACATGAGGTATGCAATTTCGATATGAAATGTGTGGTGTGTGTTCGTGTATCTTCCCTATCTCTTGAATTTTTACACATTTCCTGCTATAATGTGCATATGATGTGAAAGATCCATACCAAGGAGACTGAGCAAACTGGTTGGGACTAAGTATGGCTTCATGCATTCCTCATATTCGATGCAAGCATCACTTTTCGAAAATTATTCTTCTGAACATTTACTAAAGAAACTATAAACCATGAAAACAAAATAGAAACTCAAAAATAAGTAGATATTATATTTAATAAATTAAAAACATAGATTTATAATATTATGTATTTTTAACGTTTTTATATTTGTTCTTTATTATCTCATCTGATTTCTCCTTATGTGTTTTACTCTTCTAGTATGCTTATTATTGTTTATTGTTATGTCATGTTCTGTGTAAGTAATGTGCTGTTCTGTTTTAGTAGGGTCACATCCTCTTCATCTCTAAACTGATTATTGTCCTCTATCTCCATGTAAGCTTCACCTGGTGTCTATGCACCTTGAAAGTTTGATTCTTTTCTTTACAATAGGCCTCCACAGCTTCATAGGATAAACTTTTATGACATCATAAGGACCATACCACTGGGATTTCAGTTTATTATGAAAGAGTCTTAATTCTGAATTGTATATTAACACCTTCTGTCCCACATAAAACTCCTTCATGACAAGCTGGTTATTAGGATATTTCTTGGTTCTTTTCTTGCACAACTCGGCGTTTTCATATACACCATGCCTCCACTCCAAATCTGGTGCCCTAACAATAAAAGGATCAAGAGTAGTGTTAGTGGGCACAAGAGTTTCAAAGGGAAGTGGGTACCTTCTTAGATGATGTGTAGAAGCTTCAAGGGAGTGCGTGGCATCAATGATGTCGATAACACGTTCATGATCCGGCTCAAATTCTTACTTTGAGGCTATGAGTCATGGCAACCTCCAATGGAGCAATGTTGTGTACTTGTAAAATTTCTTTAGCAGTACTTTGTACCACACCAATATTGAAACACTCATGATTATCTTGTGATAACTTCATTGCATCAAACACCTTGAACTCAACATTTTTCCCCATTTACTTCCATGCTTATAATACCATTTTGATAAGCCTTGAATGTTATGCATTCAAGCTACTTAACTCGCATTTGTTAAACCTTAGTTATTTTGTAATATAACTTTTTGTCGTGTTTTTGTGTGTGTTAGTGCTTTCAGGTCTCATGGTGAATGTGCACTCTACATCATAGAGTTCCTCAAAATATGCTGATGGACTCAAACTTGGCTCGAGCGACATCATCACTTGGCTCGAGCGAGATAGACTAAACTTGGCTCGAGCGAAGAAGTACCTACATGGCTCGAGCGAACTCATAACATAGCTCGAGCGAACTCGGTCGCACCAGAATCCGATTTGAGATCTGCACTTGATTTGGGGAGAAAAATGTTCCTAAAGATTGGGTCAAGTGCGAAATCACCTCTAAGATCCCTCAAAGAATGGTTTTGACTCCATATCCTTGCAATGAGGGATTGGGAAGACTAAATCCCTTAGTTTAAGGGATTGGATGGTGATTTTTAGGGATTGAATGAAGGATTCAAATAGGAGTTGAACCTCTCATCCAAAGGGTCGATTCTTCTGAGTAGCAAGCACGAATTAGGGTTCTAAGTTCATTCAGGGAACGACCAGCAGCTCATTAGAACTCTAGGAGATGGGTTTCTCTAATTCAATAGAGAATTTCATATCCTCCATGAGTAACTAATTTTTTCATAGGGTTTGATGTAGCCCTTTCCAAGTCCATGGTTTGATTGTAACCATTTTGGGATTTTTTATTATATGTTTGATGATTGCTTAGCTTAGAGGTTTGCAAAACAATTGTAATTGATTCAATGTTTATACTCATTTTTTATAAAAACTCCATCTTGTCTATAAGAGGTTTCTTATTCTTGAATGAAATCGACATTCCTATTTTCTGTGATTATAGGAATGATAGTTATGCAATGATATCTTTGACATAAAATCAAGAAGTTAGATAGGTCATGCTTAGGGAAGATGATCCATACTACATCTTAGATTAGTGTAATGTAGGTAGACGGATCATGCCAACCGAAGATGGGTTATACTCATTTCTTGATAATTTGTATGCTCATTAGAAGGTTTTATAGGCCATACCTAGGGAAGACGGATCGTACCACAACTAGAGTTTAGGTGGACGATCCGTGCCAACCGAAGATGGGTTATCATCACCTTTTAACTAAAGTACTTTCTTGTCGATGTTGTCATATGGTTGACATCCATTATGCGCATCATATCACAAATATAGTAAGAATCCCACATGAATATAATCTGTCATTGGTATGAGGTTTGTGGTGAAATCATTTCCCTATGTTTCTTCCCTTTTATTCCATTAATTGTTTATGCTTAATTTAGTTCAAAACAACCAAATATCTTTCTGAGTTAGATTAGAATTAATTCTGAGTATTTGATAAGCATCTGATCTAAAAACAGTCATTGAGGTTCGACACCCTCCACATAGCCCTATCCTATAAGGATTCGTTCTATTGCGAGTGGTAGAAATTTATTATTGATCTGTAAAATCCACATCACATTTTTAACACATATGTTAGTATCAATAATGTTCATAAAGGATCTTCCTAAAATAATGGATAAGGACGATGGCATGGGTGATTCCTCTATATACAAGACAACAAAATCAACAGGCAGAATAAATTTACCTACCTTGACCAAGACATTTTCTAAAATACCTCTCGGTCATTTGATACTTCTGTCGGCCAATTGCAATATAATTGAGGTTGAATGAAGTTCCACCAAACTCAATTTCTCATAAACCTCATAAGGTAGCAAATTGATACCTGCCCCCAAGTCTAACAAAGCACGGTCAAAGAGTTTGTCACCAATCCTACATGGGATTGTAAAACTACCTAGATCTTTCAGCTTAGGTGGTAACTTTCTTAACAAAGCTGCACTTACCTCCTCTGTTACTGCAACTTGCTCATGCTCCTAAAACTTTCTCTTGTTAGTACAACAATCTTTTAAGAATTGGCATAAGATGAATTGTTTAATGCAACAAGTAACGAAATATTGAATGTTAACTTCTTTTAAAGTTTCAAAAACATCCAGCAAAGTTTTTCTTCTTGGCTTCACTAACTTTAAGGAAGGTGGCCAATGTCACATACTCCCTCTCATTACCTTGTGGAGGTTGGCCTTGTTGAAGTTGCGTTCCACTTCCCTTTTATGCTTCCACCTTATTGATCAATGACCTTACCCACTCCTAAGGAGCCACAAATTAACGTTGCTCATTCCTCTCTGGATTACGTATTTGTTTGGATGAATTCCGCCGTCTCTTTTCCTCTCCGCCTCAATCTCCTTAGCCATACTGCCCCACTTGTGTTCAATCTCTAATGCCTAAGCCGTGGTGTGCCTTCCAGTTAATATGACAGACAGTTTAAGCATTAAAATCTTGTGTGCAGCTTATGAACACTAAGCATGGCCCCGTTCAAAGATCCATTCTTTTTTTGCTACCAGATTGGTTGCAATCACTGTGGTGGCTGATAATTATTTCCCTGCTAAAAATTGTTCTGCACTGAGGAAATCTGCACATTCTATTAATATTCCAATGAAATTGGGGTGATTTCGCACTCTGCATTGTAGGTGTTGGTATAGATTTTCGAAGGATAACTAATTCTAACCACATAAGTTGTTGTCCTGCTCTAAAAAGATAAACATAGTGAACAAGTTCAGAGATAGTCAGAATGAAAAATAGCACAATACCTCCTGACTTGTCAACTGGACGACATATTCTAAGAACATGATTTTACAAGCCATCTCAGCTTTACGTTTCCCATGGTAGCCAGTTCTGAGTTTGAACTCTTCATGTAGATAC
Organism: Betula pendula; assembly: GCA_900184695.1. NCBI lineage: Eukaryota > Viridiplantae > Streptophyta > Magnoliopsida > Fagales > Betulaceae > Betula > Betula pendula. The sequence continues at coordinate 4,607 of FXXK01002519.1, read as the reverse complement.
ACTTCAAGTAAACGTCCATCTTCCTTTGAAGTCCTCTTGCTTCCCCGAGTATTGAGAATTGGTTGAGATTTCTCGCTTAAAGTCTCAAAAAGTTCCATAGCCTTCCTACACTACCTGCTGTCTGCACATCAGTCCCCTTCAAAGCTGAATCCACAAGAGCTTTTGTTGGTGTCATTTAACCTTCTAAAAGCCTTATACCTAACGCTGCAAAAGTTTGGTGTGGGACATTTGAAAGACTTCGTAAAGTGCTCACATGCCCAAAGAAAAGGTCTCCATCTTTTGCTAGTAAGTTTGATCTCCCTTCGTAGTTGCCTTGTCTTTTGGGCTGAAGAACATTTTCAAGAACTTTGTGGCTAACTCCCTCCCATTTTGGATGAACCTACAGCCAAAAGAAGTTAACCACAGTTTACATTACTTCAAGAAAATGGAAAAAAATTAACCTGATTTTCTGGCGGATAGGCCATGGATATTTTTGCGTCTTGCATGGGCAAAGAAATCTCCTGATGTGTAGCATGGGCCTCCCGTAGTGTGCCTCTATGGTGTATAACATGTTCTAGTAGGTGAGCGCGAAAATGTGTAATTGCTCTGTCGACGATTCGACAGCAAACATGCAGTTGAGAGGATTATGTGGAATGAAGAACTCCATCGGCTTCCGCTCGACCATGTTCTTCTTACGTGTGCTTTTCCCATCTTTCCTCCTAAACTTTCAAATTCCCTCTCTTCTTTGAGTCTTCTTTTGGCCTTCCGGGTTGTGAATGGCGATTTGGAGTCTTGGATTGATGGAATAACGACTAAATTCTGAGATCGATGTCCTTGCATGGGCAAAAATAGATTCTGAACTGATCTAGCAGCTCAATGTGCTGCTGGAAGAAGGCGCTCGAGCGCAATCAGATGGACTCACACAATTTGTCTGGAGTGGCGTTCGATCCGCTGATTGGGAACACTCCCAATTGCAGTTGGGCATCGATCCCCTATATGTGCGCTCAATCCCCCTAAAAAGCAGAACAAGACAATTTCTGCAAAAACTTCCAAAAAACATATTAGAAATTTTTTTTTTAAAGGAGCAGAAAACAACAATAGCTTAAAATAGGAAGGAAAAACTTATAAAAACACAATTTGATCGCAATCCCCAACAAAAGCACAAAAAATTGTTGCACAAATACTAGCCTAAATAAATAGGCGAATAATTGCACGTTTTACTCACAAATGCACAAGATAAAAACGATAGTACAGAGAGCAAGTACGAGATCATTCTCACAAGAATTAGTATAAATTTTGCTTAAGAGAAATTCCTAAAAAGATATTTTGAATGAGAGAAGGTAAAAATATTAAATTGAAATAATAAGAATAAAATATAGGGCTTCGATATCCACCGCTAATCATACTCAAATAAGGTAAACAATATGCACAATGTTACAATCATATCAAGATATTCACTGTTTGTCAGCCTAAGGGTATGGTATCTACTCCAAAAGCTATTGATTTCCCTAAGCAACGAATTAGGAATGATGTCTACTCTAATTCTTCTCGTTCTCAAGGGATTTAGCATGTTATCTACTAAGTTGTTCCTTGAGAAAACATAAATCTATGAAAATCAACAAACACACTAAAACTTAGAACATAGTATCTATTCCAGTCATTCATGTTGATTATCCCAAGAACCTGCAATTGATTCTTTTGTCACTCTACTAGGCCCAGGACTCAGTCATCCAAATTGACCTAGATAACAATCTACACATGCTATATGCATAAGATAATCAAACTTATACATAACCCATATGAAGAACGAACAAAAATCTGAAATAAATCAATTAAGCATCAAAACATGAATTGTAGCAAGACAAATTGAAACCTTAAAGAGCCATGATTAGGGCTTTAATCGAATCCTAAATAAAGTATTAGCTATACATAATTCGGATGAAAATCGTCCTCATAGGAAAATAACAAAGAAAAACTGAAACTAAAAAAAAACTAAGAAAAACCCTTCTTTGAAGCCTTTGATTCTTCTTCTCAAGCTTGTGTCTTTGTTTTGGAGGACTTAGGGGAGTATTTATAGAGTTTAGGAATAACCCTAATCAATTTCGTGCACCCTAGGAAGTCCAAGATCGAGTTGGGGTCGGATTACCATATTTCCATATCAGTTTTGCCGACTTTAGAATTTTTCAATGCACGATTGCAATCGTGCGCCAGGAAATGGGGATCGATCGCAGCTGGCGCTCAATCACCAGTTTGGATGCTCGAGCCCACCTTAAATGCAAAAACTTTGGCTTAATGATTTGTTCCTCTATGAGTCCTCTTTCCAACACACATGACTTTGCCTTAGTTCGAGTTTTGAGTTAAAAGTTATGACCAAAATAGTGCACAAAGGTTAAATGCTCAGCAGCTTTGCACAATTCATGTGTTTTAAGCCCGAGCATGATGGAATTGACTTCTTCCAAAACCTACAAAATAGGGGAAAATACAAAAACAACACAAAACATCATATTATAATGTAACTAAGAGATTAACATATGTGAATTGAGGGACTTGAATGTGTAACATTCAACACTTATCACCAAACAAACATAAAATAATCAGATATGTATGTTTGTGATGATTTAAAATAATATTTGAACACAGAAAATCGTTATAATGTTAATTGAAAATAAAACCTTTACCTAAAATCATGAAATAATAACAAATATGAAATCTCATTTTACTTCGTAAGAAAATAACCATTTAAAACATGTACTTTGTTTACAACAATTATTCTTACTATAAAAACGCATTCTAATAAATTATAAATCATAACTATAATAAAATACAACAAGAACTCAAAGGAATAAGGGTTAAGAAAAGAATATTGGAGAGAAACATTGAGAATAAAATATTACCTTGAGAAAACAGTTGAAAAGGATTTAACAATAGTTTATGAATTGACAAAAAAAAAGTCCATTCCGGGCTTCTCCCTCATTCCGTCTTCACTCTAGGGCTTTGGGGGCTAGGTATTTCAAGCAAATAGGTTAGAAGAAGTTTAAGAATGAATAAATATGGCTTAGAGTCGATTTTCTAGGGTTTTGGGCACTTAAAAACGAGTTTCTGATGCATGAGGAATGATCCTAAAAAGTGAGGGTCGATCTAACTAGGGTTAGGATCGATCTTGTGCCTAGGAGGATTGATCTTGCCTTTGCATTATTTTTTTAAAAAAAAGAAGAAC
>FXXK01002518.1:15102-65604 GCA_900184695.1 Betula pendula | reverse complement strand
CTACCCATGCAGTTATACGGTTAGCGCTTAGTGGCCATTAGCGGTTATTAACCACCCGTCTATAAATTTCTACCAACAACCACAAACGCCATTGACAACAACAAACAACAACTATAAATTTTCAAAGTTTTGGTATGGAGACATTCGAATGTTCTTATGATTGTACCGTTTACAGTAGTAGAGAATGGGCCACTGAATAGAGAGGGTTCTTCTCTAGCTTGTGATAAGAGGGTCTTCCATAAAGCAAAAATAGAGAGATAGAGGAGTTTGGGTAGAAAGAGGGAGAAAAAGAAAGAAAAGAGAGAAATGATAAAAGAAAAAGTGAGAAAAAATAATTAAAAAAAAAAAAAACCTTGTGCATTCATCTACAATGCTTTCCTACATTTGGGTAAGCAAGCACAGTAGATGAAATACAAAATGCCTTTAGTTTAAAGAAATGGATGCATGTTTTTTAAGGGTTTAATTAGCTATTTTACATAGAAATTCAAAAGGCAGCGATTGTGGATGCTCCATATAATGTGTTCTTTGGGCTAGTGCGGTTAGTACACTTGGTCAATAGCTTCATTCTCCCAATACAATGAAGATCAGGTTCGTATACAAAAGCAAAAACACAGTTGCAATTAATTGCCCTTTTGTCGTGCACTTGGTGGTCTCTTTGAAAAAAATCCAACAAAGAGCCTCTTATGGGTTAGATAGCTTAAGGAACGAAACTAAACTTTGCTCACCTGCGATATGGCACAAGTTCTTACCATTTGGTTTAGAAAGTTCCACTTTATTAACCTAATGTATCCCGTCAAACTTAGCTATCAAAACATCCAGACTTACCAAAAGAATTGAAAACTTGTTTGGATAATTATCTTTGGAAAGTGTTTTCAATGAGTAATCACCTAAAACAATGTTTGAAAGTGCCATCAAACATAGTCAACACTTTCCTCACAAGTTTTTTTTTTTTTTTAACAAAAAAAAACTCTTTATTTGTCTATAATAACGAAAAAGAAAAATTCACCATCCCAAACACTTGCTGTACATGAAAGAGGACCCATAAAAAATGAATGGTATAACTTTACGCCTAGTATCAGTGTGGCTTAGAAATGGTACTTTAAGAAGCAAGATTGAGGGCCTCTTCCTATCAATTGTTTTTTTCTTTGATAACCAACGCTCTCTCCACAGAGGTTGCGTAAGGCTCGGGCTTCCGCTCACATGCATAGCTCTAAAGAACTATTTGCACTCAATCAAGGGGGTCGACCATTAGAACCAATACTTCATGAGGCACCAGAGGTAATTTACCACTTGAGCCTACCCCTTTGGGGTTGGGGCATCTTCCTATAATTGAACAATAAAAGAAGAGAACAAAAATGTAAACGAAAGACTTTCACACATCACATTACATAGCATATAAAAGTTACATATTTCGGTACAATGCATTGGAACTCTTAATATTTGGATAGCCTCAGTTGGGCAAGTTCCTCATGAGGTTTCCTGGAAATGCATACAAATTATTCTCTCACACTAACATATACAGCATATTAGAGTAGTATTGAAAACTACCAATGCTGTCGGCAGAAATTGATGCACACTGCTCCCACCAACAGCTAAGATAGTTACTAGCAGTTATTCCTAAATAAACTGAAATGTATTTTCCACGCATTCATTTCATACATGCTTAAAGACCATCATCTTCAACAGCGTTTAACCGTTCACATTCATCAATCCATTCACTGGTAATCTCAGTCACAACTTCAACGTGAGAGACAGGGAGAGAGAGAGAGAGAGAGAAGATGGAGGAGAGAGAAAGAGAGAGAAAAACAAGAGAGAGAGAGAATTGCACTTACTGTCTATTGCCTCAGTCAAAGTGCACACACAAGATGAAGTGTAAATATCCAGTTCTCAAATTGGGTGTTTAAGTAACAACACGTCTTCTTTAGGCTTCGTAATACCCCTAATAACCTCTTAATAAATTTATGTATATAGCAATCAGTAGTTCACATCGATAGATGATGTTCATTGGCCAAGGAACAGGCTCTTACATTGAATTGACGTTTCATGGAAAAATGCCCCTCTTAAATTACAATCTATCAATGACTAATTCACGATTGATACATGTTCAAAGCAATAGCTTTACAAGTCACCTGTTGATGCTCGGTACTGAAGTTCCTCTGGCATATTCTGCATCGAGGGCTTCCCAATCAAGTTCTTCATATCACTGAAACCAGCATAATTACCAAAAAAGCAATCAATAAAATCAATAGATGCAATCAACCTCATAACATTATCATATCCACATGACCTTCCACAAACATAATCAACGTTATGTTAAGCAATTAACACTAGATACTACACAATGCTGTGATACAGGAAAGAAATTCTGAAAGTAACATGCTACAGGATCAGAGAGTTTGTTTGTCATAAAGCTTAGATGGTCAACAGCTCCCCGGTAGTTAGATTGAAATAGTTAGGCGTAAGAGGGCCCCTCAAACTTTCATACGTTTATACGCCTATCCTATTATCCATGGAGCACACATGAAAATTGCATTAGATACTTACATGCGGCATTGCAACATGCTAGCCGATGGTTGCAGAAAGGACAGTTACTAAAGACAGATGTCAAAGCTTATCCATCCGCTTCTTAGGATTGGTGACTTTTGATGGACTTCCTCTTACCATATCTTAAAATCCTCTTGAAGATCACTGGTGTTATTATATAAGCAAGTTAGTCCACGAATCAACATTAAAAAAAAAATAGTCAGGTTCAAGTTCATATCTTTGAAGAATAACAGCATATCAATACATAACAAGATTTCTCACACTCACAAGCAGCATCGAATCTTTCCAAACAAATACAAATTCACGCTGAATAACATATAGATAACAGATAAAGATATTTTATTATTATTTTTATTTTTGCTATAAACAATAAATATGCAGGCATAGAAAAAACGACAATTTCTTCTTATCAGAGGTAAAAAAAAAAATAGCAATCAAACAAAACCTGAATATAACCCAATAAAATCAGCTTAAAATTACACCGTTTGGTTCCTAAGAAATTGGAAGAAGAAAAGAAAAGAAACGAAGAAATCAAACTAGACGATTCATCCATAGCCAAAAAAGAACACAAAAATAAAAATAAACTTAATTTTCGGTACAAAAATAGAGATGGCTAACCTAATCGACCCGTGAAAACAAATATTTTCCATTTCATTTGAAAAAAAAAAAAGTATATATTTGAAACCAAATTATAATCTTTTTCCTTTCTTCCGGTTTTCCGAGATTTCATAGGCAACAAAAAAGAGGCAACAGCCAAAAAAAAAGGTCAATCAATCATTAACCCTTAATTGATCAAACAGAAGAGAACTGACCTGTTGGCGAGTCTAGATTCGCGAGTTGAGCAGAAAACCCTAGATTTCACGTGCGAGGAGAGAGAGAGAGATTGTAGATATCGAACGCACCTCTTGTCCGTTTGTCAAGAGAAGAAGAGAAAATAAAGAAAGAAAAAAAGTCTTCTTGGTTTTCCAGGTGTCCATATTTATAAACAGGGCAGCGCGTCACAACGCAGTCCGTGTACAACGCAGCGTTTTCATCATTAGTTGTATACAAGTTCTGATGTAGTTTTTTCAATTTCATTCGTTTGAATTAAAACGACGACGTTACTCCCAAAAGAATGGTTTTTTTTTTTTTTTGTTGTAAATCAAAAATGAGTTTTTTTTTTTTAATTTTTTTTATTTTTTATAATATGGGAGTTGGTCAAAAGAATGCGTTGTTTTCTTGAATCTCGTACTCCCATTTATTTATTTATTTATTTTGGGTATTTCTAGAGGAATTGGAAGGTGGTTTTATTAAAAATATGTTTTGATTGAATATAAGTGAAAATATATTGAGTGTTTTGTTTTGAATTATTTGTAAATATTTGAAAATCTTTTGTAGAAAGCAACAACTTGTACAAAAAGCGAATTTGAAGTTTTCTTATAAACAAATTCTTTTAATTTAGTCTATAAAATTGTATTTATGTTAACTTGAGTATGAACTTATCAAAAAAAAAAATGTTAATTGAGTATGTGAGAAATTTATATTTTTTAAATAGCATTAATAAAAAAAAATATTAAAAAAATGTGTTTTTTAAATGCTATTAAAAAAGTATATATTTCTTACAAACATGATAATTTTATAAATTAGATTGAAAGATCTTCCAATACAAACGTGAATAATGTATTTTTTAAATAGATTATTTTTTCGTCAATTTTCTTTCCTAAATACAAAAACTTACTAATAAAGGCATTGGTCTTAAGGTTAATTATGAAGACATTGATATCATAAAGGAGATGTGAATCCTTCTCCCATAACAAAACTATGAAACAGACCACAAATGACATAAAAAAGTGGTTGATATTTTAGTAAGTCGAACTTCTATTTGTACAAAAGAAAAATTCTATTAGATAAGGTTGATTGATATTTAGTAAGTAAATATGAAGGGGAGAGATTATAGAATTTAATTTGAAAAGAAACCTAGACTTTGTGTTGTTTGAAATTATGTTAAAAAGCTTAAAAACTATTTTTAATATATAAAAAATTGTGCTAAGCAAAATTGGATCGTTTGGTAAAAAAAACTTAAAAGCATTTTTTGCTGTAAAAAAAGCTCAAAATTGTGTTTTAAGAAAGCTTAATTTAATCTTTTAAAAAAAAAAAACACTTCACGCTTTTTCTATAGACAAAAGTTATATTTCTCAAAACAATCACACTCTTACCATGTCCTTGTCAACTAACTAAGCCACCAAATGACACCAAAAAGTACTCAAAGAGAGTCATCCACAATTAGAGTCAGTTTAGGTTAGTAGATTCAAAATGTGAGATTTGAAAAAATATAAATTTCAAAAAGTAGTTAAGGAAAATATGATTTTTAAAATGCAGTTAAGTGTTTGACAAAATCACAACTTAATCTTTAAAATCATAGTTTCATATTAAATTGTGCATTTTTAAAAATACACCATTATGTGCGACTTAAAAACTTCAATTTTTTCATCTCTACTTTTAAAAAATAAAAAAATGTAAAATTAATCCATGTAATTTACCCGATTTGCAAATAACTCCATATGGTATTAAAATGAATTCAGAGATTCCTGATGTATGTCGAAAAACAATTTATTCCATACAGTTAATTTTGTCCACTAACTCAATAAGTTTTGTTAATGTGACACGTTAGAGCTAATAAAATTGTGACATGTATCTTACTTAAATTAATATCATATTAACAGAATCTGTTAAATTAGTGAACAGAATTTAACTATATGAAATAAATTATTTTCTTAGCATACCTCAATTACCTATAAGTTCATTGTAAATCAAGAAGAGTGATTTTACTTTTTTTCACTTTAAAAAACGCACTCATTCATTGAGGCCTATTTTTTAGTTTATTTGGAAATAATATGGCTAACAAAATGACACTTATGTTATATATTATTCTCTTAATCATCTTTTGCTCATATTCATATAAGAGATATTCAAATCTTCTATTGAATAATATAGGGAGGAAGTGATACTCAAGGATGTAATTCCGGATTGTATTATGAATCTTGTCCCTTAGGAGAGTTGTATTTAAGTGATTTATAAATGTGAAGTCCCTTTTCTTTCAAATAATAATAATAATAATAATAATAATGAGATCACGAATCACACATATAGTTTCATAAATTTAATGATAAATTTGCATACTTTTTTATTTGAGATGAGCAATAAATAATTATGAGAATGAACAATCATTTATCAAATAACAAACAATAAGAATTTATCATTAAAAAAAAAAAAAAAACACAGTACAGTACATAAAACAATCTCCATTTCGCTGCATAAACCCTGACCCTAACGACAATCCCTTCCAGACCTCAAAACCCTAAAACCAGCAATGCCATTCCTGCAATCCCTCCCTCACCTCAAACCTATCCTTCCCTTTCATCCCCACCCCAAACCCTTAGATTTCATTCCCAAACTAACCCGCAAGAACCCCAGAAATGCCTTCCCAGTCCTCTCATGCTCAGCCACCGAGCAAGAGCTCCTCCAAGCCGTGTTGGAGTCCGACGACAAGGCCCTACCGTGCGTGAGAATCTACGAGACCGACTTGGCTCGGCTGGTTCTGGCCGGAGCCGTCGACCTCGAGCAGGCCTTGACCGCGGCAGCTGCCGACGGCGGTGAAGCCGCCGAGGAGCACATCGATTCCGGCATGCCCGCTATGGTCGTCGAGACTGTCTTTCCTGGCCCTTCGGACGACCGCAGCACCGTCTCCACCCGTCTGGTCCGTTCCATTTCCATGCCCATCTTTCTAATGCTATTCAAATTTCTGAATCTGATTATTGGGTTTTTGAGCTTATCCAGAATTTGATGTTCTTAAAAAAGTTGAAAGTATAGAATGATAGAAAGCATAGCGTAGTTCTCAATCTGTGCAATTGAGCTGGGATTGTGCCAATTCATCCATTTGGGTCATATGTTGAACTACACAGTGAGAAATTACGACAGATTTGCATTGCAATCGTATGAGACAAGACTTGCATTGTAGTCGAATGAGAGAACAGAGGCCATTACTAAGTTTTCTTTAACCAGTGCTGGGTTTTGGGGGTGCAAGGTTTAGAACAGTCCTAGTAAGGGCGTGATTCTAGCTGTAATGAAGTTGAAAAAACAGTGCAAGCATGTATGTAATGCATTTACTGCATTGGTATGATTAGTTCGTCTGTTTCTCTCCTTATAAATTTTTTGGGTTGTATCAGAAACTGCCTGGTGTGTCCTATCTGAATGGGGATTTTAGTTACTTGGTTTGGATTTGTCTTGTTTCTTATTCCTGCTGGGTTCTTGATGACAATGAAAATCTATGTCTTTCTTGTTTAAACTAAATCAATGACCTGGTGTCTGGTTACCCATTCTAGGATCCTTTTTGGCTCTTGATTATGTGGACGTTAATAACCACGCAAGGTGATGAATCAATATTTGAGATATTTTCTTGAATAGTTGTCTAAAGCCTATTATCTTTTCTTTAACAGTTTTTGCCTGCTCAGAGAGTCAAAGAAAAAGCCAAAAAGCTCAGAAGGTCTATCCCAGAAGATATGCTGACAAGCACTACATCTAGAAATATTCTTTCCATGACATTTAGACAAGTAGTTTTGCAGCATCTTTGGAACTTTGAGCTTGTTGTTTTTAGACCTGGCTCAGAAAGAAACATGGAGGATCTTGAAAACCCGAGAGAGGTTTGTCATCCTTCCATATGTATTAAGCTCTTATGTTTTGGCATCTGCATCACTTTTTCATAAATTGTGATACCATATAATTATGTCCGTCCTGCAGGTGCCACATTGATACTGATAGGTTCAGTTCTCTTATGCCTTTCGTATCAGCAGGTCCCTGAATCTTTTAGCCTCACCTCATCAGATGAAAGGGTTATCTCTGTACTTGCAGAAGCTGTTTGCATTTCTGCTCTTCAAAGCACTGAGAAGCATTTCCTTGATAATATATTGGGCAATCTTTCAAGTAATTTCTTCCAATGGTTTCGAAAACCCAAAAGGATTGCATCAAAGGATTCTTCGGTCATCATATACCAATTATTTGAGCATGATATAGTTGAAAATGCCAAGACTCTGTTAGAAAATTTTAATTCAACAAAGGAAAGCTTTAAGACCAAGAAAGCAGAATCAAATCACCATTGGTGGATGCCATTAGGACACGCTGAATTGGAAAAGATTGGTGGTCCAGATTTCAGTGCTTGGACAAGTGAGTATGTTCCTGCTTATAGGCTACAAATTGACACCGATAGACTCAAGAATATTAAATTTAAGGGCTGGAAAAATTCTTCACAGAATCAGTGGGAAGTACTTCTTACCCACTCCCAAATGGTAATTCGTTCTTTATTTACTTCTGTGGCTTTTAGGCTTTGAATAGTACCTTGTTTCTATTGTGACAGATGTAGGTATTTCATACATTTTTGAAGTGTTCATATACTAATCACACCCACCCTGGCCCCCCTGCTGCCAGTTCCAACCTTCTTTAAGAAAAGATACCAAAAACAGAAAAGAGGGAAAAGCTTTTTTGTAATCATATGAGTATTAAATGTGATCAAGCCACATTTTTAATATGTTTTTACAAGGATCGGTATTATTTTAATTGCTTTAATCCCAATGAGCTGGGTATAAATTTTTTTATAACGTTGACTCTATTTTGGTTTCAATTCTAGCATATACATTTTGCAGGTTGGATTGGCAGACACTTTAGATATGTACTATGAAGATATTTACTCACTGCCCAATAAACAGCTATCATGTGGCCTGGCTGCAAATTTTGCAAACTTGTCCAACAAAAAGGTAATCAAATATTGCTTTCATGTTGTCTCTTGGTTAAAGTTAACAATTGGAGCATTGATTTTACATGGTTTTCTAAATAATACAAGACGGGGTTTTCTTGGCCCTGTGGCAATGAGAATTTTTTATTTTTTGATGAAGTTTAGAAATAAGAAGGTAATTGATGTTCTGAATATTTTGAGATTTAAGAATAAACCGGGAGAAGAAAATGACTGATGTTTTAAATTTGTGATTGTGGGAAGCCATGTCAGCACACCATGAGTACTCAGTGTTTTTGGCTAATAGTTCAAAAAGGATTCACAATTTTTTTGACCTTTTCAAGAAGGATTAACAATTGGGTTTGGTACATGCAAGGAAAACTAGGTGGGGCTTGCTGGGGGTCTGAAATTGGTAGTGATCTTTTTAGGGCAAAGTTTTGCTTGATCTTTGATTATTGAATTTTAGTTGAGGTAAAGCTCCTTTTTTTTTCTTTTTTTTTTTTTTAAAAAGTCAGTTGTGTTCATTTGCATAAGTGAATTGGTTCCATGACTTGCAGAGGAGCTCTTCGTTGTTGAAAATGCTCTCTGTTAGCCTTGCGAGCGGAGTTTTCCTGGTTATAATCAGCGCTTTCAGTCAACTTGGTTTCCCTTATCTAAGCAGAGGAAGTTACCCTGCAGAACATAGTTCTCTTCCATCATCTGAGGTTGACTGTGCACTAAACCTTTCTCTGGATGCTAGAAAGGTATTTGGCCTCTGAAACACTATATCTGTTTTAACTAATTTAGTTGTATTTAATTTGTTTTCGGTTAAATATATAAAACCACATGGGCATTTCATGCAAAATTATCATGCTAGGCTATGGATGAATGAGAAGCAGGAAGCTTTCTTACAAGCTCTCTCAAGGAGTGTACTGAAGATATCGAGTTCTTATGTCTATTCATTCATACTTCTGTATATCAAATAAAACATTTTTAGCTGGAAAGGTTCTCATAGAATTTTACCTAAAGTTCAGCTAAGGCTTCCCTCTGGGCGAGGCAGCTATTAAACTCATTTAGCCATTTGTAGTCTAGTGGTGGGTGTATTTGGTATTAGCATGAGCCAAGGCTTACCGTAAGTGGCAAACCTGTTTATGCCTCAACTCGTACTGCTTGCATTTCCTTTTAATGTTATTAAATTTAAGAAAAGTGACCACCATATTTGAGCTTCATTTCACATAGTTCGTTTCTTTTGTATATTTCACCATTTCAGTTTATTATGATTTCTTAATTATGCTCTTAATATAGTTCAATATGTGACTAAATCCTAACCATGTTACTTTAATTTGCTTACCACTCTTTCACAAATAGTTTAAATACGTTTGAAGTACATTTCTTGTCATCTACTAGTTCAGTACCAGTCCTTTCTTTATTGTAAAAAAAGGGCTTAGATCATGCCTTTGAGAGGGTAAAATGATATGCTTTTACCGTCACATGGCCACTTTATGTAATTAATTTATATTTTAGGAATATTTTCATAGTTCTAGAACGATATATTTATAAATAAAACAATCATTCCCTTGGGGCTTGTATAGATGCAGGGTTAGGTCTGCTGGTCAGGCCTAATTGAGTACAATGTGCTGCTTATTAATATTGTCTCTCATTTGGCATGCAATCTATTATTGGTATAATTTGCCAGTGTGTATCCCATAGAAATATATAAAACTGCTACCAAGTTGAGGACTTGGTGGTGTGCCCTTTTTGTTAAATTATGTTTGGTACATAGCTATAATTAATAACTTTGGGCATGGCATGAGAAGGTAATCTTTATGAGGTAACTAGTGCTTTATTGCTCTTATTAATGATTCAATATTTTTTTTTCTTTTCTTTTTTAACCTAGCTTTTTATTTCCCTTCTCTATGAAAGTTAAATGTTTAAAACTTGATTTGGATAGTTGGAAGCATTTTGCATATCAATTGTCGAAAAGATAAAGGACGCTTTTGGTTGGCCCGGTGATATAATGACTGAAACAAGCATTGGTGCCTGGACTGGGGAATTACCTTCCTACTTGAGGATGGTTGGTGAAGCCGATTCCAATAGTGAAGCTAATTCAACTGCCCCTTTAGATAAAATTGACGCAGACATGAGAATTTCTGCACAAGAGATTGCTAGTTATCAGGTAAACTTCAATTTTTATTTTATTTTTTTAATTTTTTATGATCTTTGCTTTATTTCTTGCACTTGCCTCTGACTTATAGTAATAAAACAATAGAATCAAAGCGTAAACCTAGATATTTTTATAATTCTAATATCTGCATTTGTAACATATTTTGGAATGGTATTGTAACTTTGGAGCATTAAGTTGAGGGATAATCATAGTTTGTGTGATTTTAGTCACTGTATCGTTTTGTGAATGCTGAGAACCGGAGAAAATTAAGTACTTACAGTAGAGGGAAACGTATAAATCCCACGGGTTCCTCTAGATCAGTTTATTCAATCAGGTCTAGCTGGGTATAATATTTATCTAGTTTGATGAACGGCTTTCCTTATTGCACTGATGAAAGTGCAAGTGTTTTCTGGGAGCTGCTGAAAATCTTGTCATTAATGATAGCATGGTTGAGATAGCACATATAGTTCCTTGAACTTTGATTTAGCATTTCTCTACTGAATAGATTTAAGGATTTACTCTCATCATAACTATTTTTCCTTATGGAACTTTCATATGTCAATATCACCACTTCTGTATTTCATTTGATCCTTACATTACTCTGTAATTAGTTGAGAGAATAAAAATATCTACCGCTTTTAATATGCTTCATAAACATGTTGATCATCATCACTTAGTGTTGGCAAAAAAGTTTTTGCGCCAGATTTTATTATAAAAAAGAAAAAAGAAAAAAGGAAAAAGAAAAAAGGAAAAAGAAAAAAGACAAAAGAAAAAAGAAAAAAGAAAAAGAGAGAATTGGGTCAGCTATTCTGTTCTGGCTAATAATCATGTCGATCTTTACCTCTACTTCAATTTCAACATTTTTCAGCCTTGCCTGTCTTTTCACCCATTCCCTTTTATGTTATGTCTCTTCTACTCAAATGCATGCACATGCATAAAGTTTAAAATTTCCTAAAGTTTTTGAATTTCGATTATCTATAACAGCCATTGGTGGTAAATAATGATCATAAATCACTCTGGACATCTCTTGTGGATTTAAGAATTAAATGAGAGAAAATGAATTTTTCTCGTTTCATTCAAGCTCTAGTATTGTAAATAACCAAAATTTGTTGGTGTGGGTGTACCAAGTAATGGAACTAATTATTTTTCTTTGATGGGACCATATATAAATGTCACATGATATAAAAGTTGGATAAAAATTTAGTGCAAATGTAAATTTTAATTCGTATTTCTCGAAAAAGCGATTGGGCGAGTTTGGTATTTGGATATTATTTGCTAGTCCTTGAGTTTCCAATTTCAACAAACAGGTCCTTAGGTTTTATATTAGTTTCAAATAGGTTCATCCGTTTGATTTCCATCCAACTTACTTTCCATCTACCATGTGTCACCCCTTTGACAAGTCAATGCACAAGTTGTCATTGCCACATCACTCTACTACCAAATAAGCCCCCCCAAAAAAAAGAAAAAAAAAAGGCCACATCACATTGTTAAAGTGTAGTACCACATCGAGGTGTCACTGTCTAGGCATGCTTCCTGTATATTATCCTCACTGACGGAATGCTCATTCCCCACTTTCTGTATCTCATCCTCCCCAATCCCATCAATCCCCAACCCACCACTACTCACACTGGTATTGTCCCTTTCACCGGCATACCCACTACTAGGCATTATGACAAACATGTTGTTTATGTGGCTTGTAAACCCCTCAAAATACAAAGAAAATTTTAAGGAAAATTTTTCTTTGACACACCAATGCACTAGGGCTTTGTGGGTGCCCAGAGAGTAGCACCTCAATGAGGTACTGCACTTCAACAGTGTTATGTGGTCGGTTTTTTTTTTGGCTTATGTGGTAGTAGAGT
This sequence comes from Betula pendula, assembly GCA_900184695.1. Lineage (NCBI taxonomy): Eukaryota > Viridiplantae > Streptophyta > Magnoliopsida > Fagales > Betulaceae > Betula > Betula pendula. Next base: position 53,297 of record FXXK01002518.1, on the reverse strand, counting down.
GACACAATGACAGTTTGTGCATTGGCGTGTCAAAGGGGTGACACGTGGCAGACAGAAAGTCAATAACTTTGACGGAAATCAGACAGAAACCTATTTGAAATTGGTATAAAACCTAAGGACCTGATTGTCGAAATTAGAAACCTAGGGATTAAATTGAAATTGCGTGAAGACCTTGGGACTAAATTTGATTTTCCTTTAAAAAAAAAAAACACATGCTATTTGATGAAGAAATGTGGTTATTTAGAATTAAATGAGATAAACATGTAAAAGTTCCCATACGTTACCAAGTTAAATCAAGTGTACCTTATGGATGGCTTGACATTTATATTTGCTCATTTAATTGAGATCGTTAGATCGAAAAATCATTTTTAAAGAATAAAATATATTAAATTTGTTCAACAATAGTACTCTACTTTGACATATTTTGGAAAACGTTGTTTGTGTGTATGTCCTCTTTTCTTGAGAATCTTGCCTTGACAACTTTGATTGCCTTCTTTTCTGTTGGGGCTACTTCACTGTTAATTTGTTTATTCGTCATTTTTTATTGAAATTTAGGTGGTTTTGTCATCGGATGGAAAGATAGTTGGGTTTCAGCCAATGAGCCGGGTTGCTGTTAATCACTGGGCTTCTAACCCCTTAGCAAAGGAGTTATATGGTGGGAGAAAGCTTTCCCCTGGTAGGTGCTAATTGCTTTTGTTATCTGTTACGTCATTGTGTGTTAAGACTGCTGCTGAGTTAATATTAGCTTACCCTCTTGGACTTTGCTCGAGTAGGTTTTATTGAACCTGGTCCCAAGGTCAACCATCCCAATGAGCTTGTGGTAATGGAGTTGCTCATGTCAGTAAATCCAGATTCCTGTTTTGCTTTGGCCAGACCATTGCGATGATCGTTGCCTAGTAATTGTATGTGAAGACTTCTGCCTGCAGCTTGTTGATGCCGACCTTAGATGCTAGATTATACGCCACAGGAAATCTTGTGTGTGAATTTCCAAGTACCCAGAGCTCTTTATGCCTAAGTTCTCTCCGGCATTAGCATATTTAGCCTTGTGATTTGAATGAGTTTTTGGAAGTTTATTATAGGAAAGAAAAGGGTACCTTCCCCTCTAAACAATTTCTTGTTCATATTTTATACTGATTATATAGACAATCTTTTTCTGAGCAAGGACTATATAACTCCTCAAAAGCAATATAACAACCGCGTGAACTTCTAATGTATATATCATATTCCATTTTTTTTTGCCTTTTCTTGCTCTGATCTTCTCTGGACTTTCTCGTTTCTCTCCTGCTATGTTTATATTTGATTGAAACACGCGCAAAAGGGTGTTTATGCTTCAAAGTTTCAGAAGAAAAAAAATTAATAGACTCTCAATGGTTTTTCCTACTTATAAAACCCACTTTGGAAGATAGTCTTGTGAAAAATGTGTGTGTTGTGTGTGTGTGTGTTTTTTTTTTTTTTTTGGTGGTTTTACGAGTATCCTACAAGGATAGAATCCCATTAATGCCCACTTTATTTTATTTTTATTTCTAAACAATTATGTCTTAAACAGTTTGGCTTGGATTGGATGGAAACAAGTAAAACATTTCTCTTTAAGAATTCTAGTTAGGTATTTAGGATAATAGGTCATAAAGCATTTTATGTGATTGTCTAATTGTTGGCATGGATTTCAATTTTTATAACAAGCGGTAGGAGATAATGAAAATAAAAAAAATAGGGAAAAATATACATATTTCCTCTCAAACTTTTACTTTATTGTCAATGTGCCTCTAAACTATCAATTGTTTCTATATCTTTTCTAAACTATCAAAAAATGTTAATATGCCTTCGAAAGCTAGCAAAAAAATACAAATAATCCTAAATTTCTTTCAATAAGACAAAAATATACTTATAAATTTGAAAAAATAATTTAAAACTAAATAAAAATAAAAATAAAAACCAAGCCACCCCTAAATGGCCAGGTGGTAGTTCGGACAACCCCTCGATTTTTTTTTTCTTCCAAAAATGAGGGGATGACCAAACTACTTCAAAATGGCCAAGGGTGGTTCGGCCACTCCCATATATGGCCGAAGGGGGTGTCCAAACTACCCCAAATAGCCAACCATCCCTTTATTTATTTATTTTAATGTTTTTGTTTTGTTTAATTTTTTTTTAAAAAATTTTATGAAAGATATTTTTGTCATTTTGGGAGTATATTGACATTTTTTTGGTAATTTAGGAAGGATATTGACATAATTGATAGTTTGGTGAAAACATTGACAATGAGATAATAATTTGAAGGATGTATGTGTACTTTATTTTTTATTTTTTTAAATAATAATAACATGGGTTTCTCTTTGTTATCAAAAATAAGAATAATAATGATAACGTGGGTTTCCTTTATGGGTGTGCATCAAATGCATGTTTGAACCAACCTCTCGAATTGTCATAGGTGCTATTTTTCCTTTGTGGGTTGGTTTGGCAAAATGCCAGACCTTAAAAAAAGGTTAAGGATACCCTCGTATTATTTGAAACTAGTGGGGATAGGACGTGTAATGCACGTGCGTAGTTCTCGTTGTTATATATCACTATAATTGTTAATATCATAATTTTAATAACATAGATTTATTATATTTTAAAGTAGATTTAATATTTAAATTATACTAAAAGAAAATAAAAGATAGTTAATTTAGATTTCAAACATATGTCATTACTTTAAATCAAAGGGTATTAAAAAATGTATAGCACATTCATGTTCATGGTGCTTATTTCAACCACCTGTAGCACATAAGAATAAATCAAGTTGCCATGAATAACAAAACTTTAAAAGCATGTATGAATTTTTTAAGTATGCATGTATGAATATTATCACCATAATAGCATATCTATTTTTATACTTCTTTTTTAATAGTCATAATAATCTGTATATAAACACTAACAAGAGTGTAGAGTCCTCCATCACATATAAATTATCCAATAATTTTATTCACTCAAGAACATTATCTTACAAAGATAAAATTAAATATTCATATAAAAAATAATATTGAATTGTATTAAATTTTAATCTCTTTATATTTATCGGTAGTTATAAAGTCTACACATATCTCTTTTGTATGTTGTCGAGATTCATGACAGCTGTTTGTATGTTATCGAGGTTGGTTCCACTCTTTTATTTCTGGCATAGTATTCTATTTCTTCCACTCCTGCTTACAATAGCGGTTGACAAATTTTTCATATCTCTTACCAAAAACAAAAAAAAGAAAAAAAAAACACAAAAAGGCATTGTGTTCTGACTAACTCAGCAACTTTAAGGAAAATTTCAATTAATGATATCTTTGTCGGACTAGGCTTAGTGTTGTAACAGCATTTATTTTGTAGTATTTGAAAGGCTGAAATTTAATTTAATTTTTTTGAAATTAATCACAGCCTTTTTATCAGAGTAGAGCTGGGCGTTGTTTTAGTTGAAAAAAAAAAGAAAAAATTAAAAAAATCACATTTTTTCACTAAAAAATAGTTTTAAACTTATCAAATTCTCATTTTATTTTCGTCTAAGATTATGAAATGGGGATAAAATAAGTATGAACCTGTTTTTTGTTAAAAAAAAAAAAATTTATCCCCATTTCATAACTTTAGACAAAAATAAAATAAAAATTTGATAAATTTAAACATGTTTTTTTAGAAAGAAAAGGCCATTTTTTTAATTTTTTATTTTTTTTTCGTCCAAAACGAACGCCTAGCGTCCGTCACACTCATTTCACCATGAGTGCTTTTACGGCACCCTTATCTTGTCAACTGATAAGTATGATAACCGTAATGACAGATGCTCATTTTTTCTTTTTCTTTCTTGAGTGGGGAAGAAGAGGCTGGCTTGAGGAAGAAGAGTTTGTTTTTGGTAGGAAAAACGTATTCATCTCCTCGATAACATACAAACAGTTGGTATGAATCTCATCCGATAGATGTAAGGGATGGATAAGATTTTAAAATTTGAAATTCTCAAATTTTAAATAATATGAAGGGATCCAAAATCCTAAATAAAGTTAGGAGACCATATTTGACGGAGGCTTCAGTAAAACTAGGCAATGAAAGGCCGTCATCACAGTAGCCACGCAGGGTGACACAACCACCAAATCCTCAACCAACTGTTAAATGTTGATAATTTCAATTAATTTCCTGAATTCTTTTTTGATTTGAAATATTGCAAAGTTGTAAGTATATATAAGAACTATTTCTCTTCATGATTCTTTAACTTGTAATTTGTTTAGTTTTGCTGCAAAAATATGAGTGAAAAAAGCTTTCACATAGTCATGTACCCATGGTTTGCCATGGGCCACCTAACCTCATTTCTGCACATCTCCAACAAACTTGCTGAGAGGGGCCACAGAATCTCTTTCTTTTTGCCAACCAAAACTCAGCCAAAGCTAGAGCCTTTCAATCTGCACAAACACCTCATTTCTTTCTTCCCAATCACCCTTCCACACGTAGATGGCTTCCCTCCCGGTGCTGAAACAACTGCAGATGTTCCCTTCCCATTGCATTCCCTCCTCATTACTGCCATGGACCTTACTGAACCCACCATTGAAGCTTCTCTGATTTCCCTCAAACCCGATTTCGTTTTCTATGATTTGACTCACTGGTTACCAGCTTTGGCTCGCCGGCTAGGCATCAAGGCCATACATTATTGCACAATTAGCCCGGCGGCTTTTGGGTATTTTCTAAGCCCAGAAAGAAAACTCAATGAGGTTATAACAGTAGATCTTAAGTCAACTCCCCCAAGTTTCCCACCTTCGTTGATCAAGCTAGGTGCCCATGAAGCCCAACAACTAAATTCTGTAACAGTGAAAGAATTTGGCAGAGGCATATCATTCATTGGCCGTCAAATGATCTCTGTAAGAGATTCTGACGCGATTAGTTTCAAAGCTTGTAGGGAGATGGAAGGGCCTTATTGTGACTATGTTGAAGGGCAATTTGGAAAGCCTGTGATTCTTGCAGGGCCAGTAGTGCCAGAGCAACCAACGTCAGGATTAGATGAGAAATGGGCAGAGTGGCTTGATAGTTTCAAGGACAAAACTGTGATATTCTGTGCATTTGGGAGCGAATGCGTTTTAAACAAGGATCAATTTCAAGAACTGGTTTTGGGTTTTGAGCTAACGGGTATGCCATTTTTCGCTGCTCTGAAACCTCCAATGGGTGTAGAAAAAATTGAGTCTGCATTCCCAGATGGGTTTGACGAGAGGGTAAAGGGGAGAGGGGTTGTTCATGGGGATTGGGTTCAGCAGCCCTTGTTTCTGAGACACCCTTCTGTGGGGTGCTTTGTAACACATTGCGGCTCAGGTTCTCTGTCTGAAGCAATGGTGACCGAGTGCCAATTGGTGCTGCTGCCACACGCTGGAGATCAATTTATCAATGCGAGACTGATGGGTGGAGATCTAAAAGTTGGGGTTGAGGTTGAGAAATGTGAAGAAGATGGGTTGTTTACAAGGGAGGGTGTTTGCAAGGCAGTGAGGGCTGTCATGGTTGAAAATAGTAATGTGGGGAAAGAGGTGAGAGCCAACCATGCTAAGTGGAGAGAGTTCTTGCTGAGTAAAGGGCTTGAGAACTCCTATATTGATAGTTTTGTTCAAAACCTGCATTCTCTGCTCATCTAATTTCATCTTAATTGTATTTTACGATATAGTTTTGTAATGTTACTGTGAATGTTTGAAGTTTAGTTTCGTTTAAATAAATATGTTTTTAGGCATGAATCCATGATTGTGGATTTGAGTGATGAGGGAATGTTCTTGCAATATTTCATTTATTATAGGTCCTCAGAAATGGGACACGACCTACAAGCAAAACTTCATAACCAATCGAGGTAGAAATCGTCAAAATAATTCCTCATGAGGTCGTGGACCACAGTCCCCCGCACCCAATCGACCAACCTCTGAAGTCTGCGAAAAAGTTGGTGTTACGTGTTGTGTTGGAGAATGACTACCAATAGCTGGCAGATGAGTATTGTAGTTGCTGTTTATTATCTTAATTTTCATGTTGCTTTTCGGTAGAGTCTAGTCATTTCGATATCTTATAGCTTTACGGGAGAGTCTTATCTTGTTAGTCGTAGGTGATAAATAGAAGTCTTATTATACGTGAGACTGTATTTTTATTGTATTATGATTTTTTAAATATTGCATGGTTATAGAATAATAAGCAATCAAAAATTTATTTAAACTTTATGCTTGTAAAAGTTAAGAGCACTTCTACTTGCTCTACCAAAAGAGCTTAAGAATTCTTCGAAAATCTTCTTGTTAGAGTCGTTTCATTCTTAGTTTTCTAAAAATAAGGAAGTTAAAGAAGAACGATTTTGATAATTTTTCAGTTGGTGGCCGACGATCTCAACCGACAGGTATGAAACTAGAAATCCAATTTTAAGGGGATTAGATTGTATAAAAAAATTACAGGGGCTAAAATAAGAAAATCTAACAAATTGAAAGATTAAAAAACACTTTTTAATAATTTTTTTAGAGGTAAAGGCTGGCAGGCCCCTTTAGTATCGATATGCTGATACTAGTGTCAACAATCATTTGAAAAATGACTTGTAAAATCTGAATCTTCATTATGAACCTTACAAAGTATTAGAGTAAGGTTTATATCGAATCACGCTAAATATTATACAAAAAGGATATATATTGGCCAATAATATATATATATATACATACATAACCAATGTGGGATATACATACGTACTTACGATATGAAACAACTTCTTTTAACGATAGAGCCACTACGTGTGTCAACGGTAAATGGGGGCTTGATAGATCCTAATTTAGCATGTCGTTGTCGGTGGGTTTTGTTTTTGGTTCTCTTTTCTTTCTTTTGTTGTTTGTTCACCGTGTCAAAGACCATGGTCAAAATTTGTTATGGGAAAACTCCTTTCAAAGTTGAAGTTGGAGCCGAATCGACAGTCAAATCATTTTTTTAGGGGTTTGCTTGGTGTATTTTTAGAAATCCTTTTAGAGGATCAACTAGTATTTTTTTTAAAAATATTTTTAATCAAATAGAGTCCACCTCTTCAATTGAGAGGTAGGCCCTATTTGATTAAAAAAATTAAAAAAAATGCTAGTTGATTCCCTAGAAAAATTTCTAATTGATGCGCAATTATTTTCCTATTCATATTCCTAAACATGTTTTCCCAATTTTTTTGTTTTTATTATCTAAACTGTCCAAAAATAATTTCAAAATTTTTTTTTTAAAAAAAAACCGTGCAGAGATATCAGTTACGGTGGTAGTAAAAAAAGTTATTACAGGTGTTATTCATGAAGTTTAATCTTAACTATTGAGTTGGGTTGAATTAGTTGGAGACCCGCCCAAATTTAAGGGCATTAGAAACAAGCCCATTAGAAATCCAAGACCATTAGAAACAAGCGGGTCAGAACCGAAGGGGATCATAGTCAGAGTTGGACTCGGTGATCACAACCCAAAACTCAGAAAGTTTAAATGCCCCGGCCCTCTCTCTTTCTCTCTCCCACCCGAGCATTCACACCGTAGAATTTCCCCTCCAAATTAGAACATAGGGTTTTCTTTTTGCTTTTTCCGAAGGAAAAGACAGGGAAGCTCTGTTTTGCCCAAACAGAACACCCAGAAAACAGAAAGAAATCATCTGCGAGAAAAACAGCTTGAAGACCAAAAGTAGCTTCTCAACGGATCGGCTTTGGAGCAGGAATCATCTTCAGCTTCTGACTTTTGACTTTCGAAACGATGGGACGAGGAAAGTACAAGAACAAGCCCACTGGGAAACGCCAGTTCTCCACTCCCGAGGAGATGCGTGAGCACCACACCAAACCCTAATTTTCCTTTTCCGTTTGGTTCCCGATAAAATTTCTAGTCTTAGTATGATTAGAATATGGCAGTTTTGGATTTTGTTTCTAGCTACCAATCAGAAAATTAGGTTTTTTTTTTTTTTTGTTGAATTTTGTTAATTTTCCGGGGTTTAGATCGGGATTGAGTGAATACATATATATAGAAAAAAAGGATTTGGATTGAGTGAGTGATTGGGTGATTTCCTCAATATTTCAATTGCTTTGTGTATATTGTTCCCATTTCTATTTTCTGATTGATTTTACTGAATTTTGATGATTCTTTTGGTTTTAAAAATATTTCGAAATTTTTTCCTAGGATTTTCATTTCTAGCTCGCATTAGGTGGAATTAATAAGAGTTTGTGATGTTTTGTGAACTTTGAAATGATGTCTGAGTTGATCACCGAGTAATAATTTTGTATATTGCTAGTAAGGATTGGTGATAATTGTCAACATACTTGCTGAAGTCAGATCAGAGTACAAGCTTTGAATAAGATAAACATATTCAATAAATCATTCTAGTTTGAGATAGCCAAAAGAGGATTATGATTTATTGGATATTCTTAGAGCACTACCAAAGAAAAAAAGGACTGAATTTGTCCTTGTGGAATTTGTCAAATATATGGTGAGGAGATTCTTGCTTTTGTAGATATTGACATTTGGCACTGTTTTTTTCCGTCCTTTTCTTCTCTTGGGCCTCAACACGGTTTGGTAGACATCATAGTAAGTGAACGAATATGGTTCTAAAAGTTCAACTCCTTTACGTAAGAGTCCCACTTTTGTTCTATTCTTGACAGAGAGAGGATAGGAAGTATTATAAAGTAACATGAAAGGACCACGTGCAAGTGCTTCCTGGTATAATGTGAACGCCTGCTTCATGGTCATTACAGATTAGTGTAATTGTGTTCTCATTAAGTTCATGCGGAAGCTGAGAAAGAGGAATATATATATTTGAAACCGAAGGACTCAAACCTAATTATGTATTTTCCCTTTTTTTGATGAATCCTAATTATGTATAGCATTACTCATCCTAATTATGTATTTTCTGTAGGTTATCATTCATTTTTAGTTTCAATTTCAATCTGAGATAAGTTAAATAATAATTTAATGGTCGGTAAAGTATAGTCTCTCTAACTTCAAATATTTTTTGTTTTGATTTAATAATTGCAGTTGCCGGTACTTCTTCCCGTCCGCGCTCTTTCAGAAAGGTCTCTCTCTCTCTCTCTCTCTCTCTCTCTCTCTCGCACACGCACACGCACACGCATGTTGTAGCAACCCAGATTATTGATTAATTGAAAGTGCCCTTTATTCTGCAACAAGAGTCCGTTATGGAATAGGTTGCCTTTCCTGTTTCTTTTTTACTGAGTTGTTTTATGTTCTTATGCATCACTTTTGCCATAAATTTGATGTAATTAGCAAGAAGCTGAATATGAAGAGGAAGTATCTGAGGAGGAATCTGAAGAAGGATCTGAAGAAGAATCTGAAGGAAATAATGAAGTTAGTAATAATGACCAGCTTTTATGTTGATGGCTTTATTGTGCTTATGTTTTGGATTGTTTTATGGGTGTTGCTCATCAACATGAAATCCATTGTCTTTTTCTCAAATAATGTTTAGCAGAAGCTGAAAGGCACTCAAGGTATTATTCAGATTGAAAATCCTAATTTGGTAAAACCAAAGTCCGTGAAAGCCAGAGATATTGATGTAAGTTCCAACGAATTTTCTCATGCATTCTTTCATTTATTAACTTCTGCCAAAAAAAAGAAGTAATGTTTTTTTCTTCCTGTGCAGTTGGGGAAAACAACTGAACTTTCAAGGCGTGAAAGGTTTGTGAATGGTCACTTTTGTTCTTCAAGAGGACAATTTATGTTCTTTTTCAAAGTGGGAGTCAATTTTTTTCTTTGAAAAAGCGAGTTGTGGTTTTCTTCGATTATTTTTCTGTCCTATGACACAAAGCTTCTGTGGAGTACATACTTCTTTATAGTTTTAACAGAATTGCATGCAATGCAATTGTATTTATCATCAACTTTTGTGTATCATGCAGAGAGGAGATAGAGAAACAGAAAGCTCATGAACGATATATGAAATTGCAAGAACAGGGGAAAACAGAACAAGCTAGGAAAGATTTGGGTAATAGATCATGATAAACTACTCCTTTTCACTTTTAATTGTCGGTTATAAGTGGGTGTTTTATGTAATGTAGGTTATGGGTATTATTTTTAAATATACGGATAAAATCTTGGCTCGTAAAATTAATTTCTTCATCAAATTACAAACTGATAAGATTGTATTGTAGTTACAAATACTTTTATCACCTCCTCCTTTCATTCTTCTATGTTGCTTGAAATTGATTGAATCTTAATGGCTTATTGACTAAGATTGAATAGAAAGTGAGAAAGGATCAAGAATTAATAGCTCTCCCTTTTGTCTCCCCTAGTGGAGACTCTCTAGCTCCTTGTGAGAGGTTTTCTCTCTCTAGTGACACGGGATGAGAAAAGAGCTCCGCCTCCTCCCTTCCTCCCTCCCCCTCGTGGCCTCTCATGGTTGATCAAGTCTTCCTGCTCCCCCTTGGAGCCTTTCCTCTTTTCTTGTGGAGACTCTAGTTTCTAGTGAGAGGTTTTTCTCTCCCTAGTGGGTGTAGACAGGGGAGGAGGGAAGAGCTCTGCTTCATCCTCTTCCTTTTTCTCTTTTTTATTTTTTTATTTTTTGTCGTCTTAGAAGCCAGATCTATTGCACATCCATCCCCTCCTCCACCTATGCGCCACTCCATCTTCACAGGCCTCCACTCCATCCACCGCGAGTGCAACCCACGCGCCGCCCTAGCGTGTGTGGGCTACAAATGCTGACACTATTTTTTGTTTCTTGATCCTTGGTTTCCTTCTATGTTCTCCTTTGGATTTCCATAGCCGGTGCTCCCCTTTTGTCTATGGAGACTTCTAGATTCAGATGCAAGGTCCACTTAGTGTACATTGTCAAGCACCTCCTTCTCTGGACATCGCGGTGGTGCTCCTCTATTGCGGCTCCGGTCTAGTCATTATCACTATTAGCCTCTCAGCTGTGGCTACCAAGTTCTCTTGCCATCACAGTTGGCATTTCTCTATGTAGCCCATACACCAAACTGCCTCAAAAACCATCATTTCTGGCAGCCCCTTTCTTGGCCTTTGTGCCAAGAAACTATTGGGCTGGACCATTTATTTGGCCCGTTCTCAGATGTTGTTAGGTTTTTTCTTGCATTGTGATGTTTGTAGTGGGGTCTTTATTGGGATGCCACACCCTCTCCTTTTGTATTATTTTTTCTTTTATTAATGCAATCTCACTTTAAAAAAAAAAAAGTGAGAGAAGCTTAGAGAAATATATATATATTTTTTTTAAAAAAAAGTAGGAGAGAGCCTAAAGCCACTGACTTTACCAATTTGAAAATAATTTTTAGGTTGTGACTTCAGTTTGCCCCTCATGCAGGTCATGAATAGACAAAGTGCCACTTTTTAATGTTTTCTTTTGGTTGCCTTTGCAGAGCGTTTGTCCCTTATTCGTCAACAACGGGCAGAAGCTGCAAAAAAGCGAGATGAAGAAAAAGCTGGTAAAATTTTGAGACCATTATCCGTTGCCTTGTATTTTGTTTCATAACATTAACTTCTTGAATCTGATAATATGTCAATTGTTTCAGCCAAAGAACAGAAGAAGGCTGAAGCTCGCAAATGATCTTCCCAGAGAGTGTTATGGGAAAACAAGTTACGCTGCCTAAGATATATCTGCTCTTTGTTTTAGTTGCTAGTACATTTATAATGAACATTATTATTCCATGTTGGTAATTGTTGAAACAATTGTTCTCATATTTTCTCAGTAATTTGACCATGTTAGTGTCTTGAAGCAAATAGATACCTATATTTTTTCAGAAGCTTTAACCTTTTTATTTGTATAGAACAAGTTCCATAGTACCATATAAACTGGGAACGTTACGTTGATACTTTGATGCTAATAGGGTATGAGGCTTTATGGGGCAAGTGGTAGTAATGGTGCAGCAACTCATGTCCCGTATTTAGTTTGCACCAATGCTGGGCATGTGGTATAATACAGAGTTCCTTGAATATTTTTATTGGATCTGCCTACTGCAAAGGGGGCTCGGTTTTGAGTTGACAGAGAAATGATTCCATGATGATGCTTTGTACTTTACCCCCTTTTTTTTTTTTTTTTTTTTTTTGTAATAGAGATCTTTATCTATTTTGTAAAGTTGTCTGGATTGATGTGTGAGAGAGCCTTATGGACCTCACTTGTTCAAACAGGTTTCGAGTAGTTCACCTATATATTGGGGTTGGTGGAATTCATAGGAGCTTTCTCACTTTCACTTTCTGCCAGGATTGAAAAATTGTTGGTGATTTGGATCTCATTTTTCGCCTGCCTTTTGTATTAAATGGGACATAAACCTAAAGCAATTTCTGATTATCTCCCCCCCCCTTTTTTTTCCCTATTTAGATTGATCCCTGACTCCCACTGTTTGAATTTGGACTTTCTATGGAAAGTAATCTAAACCATTTTCGTCTTGAATTGGCGTCTATTTCATTCTCAAATTGCCTTTTATGGAGTCTCCTTTACGTGGTTAACAAATGCTGACCCAGAAAAATATACTTGTAGCCGCATTTAAAAACTGTGGAGTATGAACAGAATGGCATGGCTTTTCAATTTCTAAGATATTTTGTTACCTAACATTTTATAAATTTTAATATTATTTTCTTTTTCAATTGAAATAATTAGAATTTAGTCAAGTCACTATTTATTATATTTTCAAATTATATATATATATAAAGAGAAAACCTTCAATCAAGTTGAGTTGTAAAACATTATTTTTATAGCTTCCAATAATAATTTGTCACAAAAGCTAAAAACACCTAATGCAATAAGGCTAAAAAGTACTGAAACCTATATCTTAAGCCATCCTCACCGCATAAAATCAGGAACTTAGTCTCCTCAGCCATAGGCGTGATCTTCGTAAATGCCATAGCCGAATAGGATTGAACATCATCAACTCCTTTTTCTAACAAAATGGAAAAACACAAAAGCGTTCTTGATTTGGTGATGTTCTGACAAATAGATACATTTTCCTTTGAGAGCTACAAAAAGGCTTTGGCTTCCATTGCCTTCATCTAGGCTTTTGTAGCAGGATCTTCAAGTTCCCCTCCCCCCCCCCTAATGCTAGTTCCCGACAGCGAAACGTGCTGCGGCTGCTGGTCGTGATTGTAATGCTTTTTTTCATTGCTCTTTGCATGTCCAGGTTGGGGATGTGTTGATTGATTTTGGAATGTTTGTGGCTTCATGGCCATGGTGTTAGTAACCACATTGTGCATCTGGCTGGGAATTTGGTTGCCCACATTGGGTGGGGGATTTTAGCATTGGTTGGCTTATCATTGTCGTCATGATGTTCCTTTTTATCATTTGGGTTGGGATTATTACTAGCCATGAAAACCAAATGAATGGACATTTGTTGTTTGCTGGGAATCGCATACTCACTATGCTCTTGAATGCTCTCAAAAGCAAGATGACTAACAAGTAACCGAATTGCGTTGTTCTGCGCAAAATGGTCCTGGCATTTGGTATGATTCCCAGCTAGTTCTAAAATTGCCCATGCGACCATAGCCTGAACCTTTATGTGCCATTCTTTGATGATTTTCGCAAACACATAGCAGACACAGGCATTCACAATGTGTTCAACGCTTTTCAGGTCACCGTCGAGTAAGCCAATGGCCCTGGCAGCATTCTCCTGACCGTCCATGCGTCCTTCAAGTTCTCTCCCCTTAATTTTTTTTATTGTTTTCCGTAAAATTTAGTGTTTTTATAACTATTGTATTTACTTTATTTAGATTTAGTGTTTTTATAACTATTGTATTTACTTTATTTAGATGATGTGTCTTAATTTTATTCGTAGTTGTAAAAATATGCCTTTACAGTCCATCTGAATGGGAGGGTCTCTCATATATAAATAATAAAGTTTTAATAATTTATTTTAAAATAATGTGTGAATTCAAACTTTTCTTGATAGAATATCACATAAATTGTGAAAAAAATTAATTCATATCGAAAAAAGAAAAAGAAAAAGGTTTGCCGGAGGACTTATCCCAAATGATCTATCTCCTTTTAGAAGGACTTTTTTAAATTTTAACCAATGTTTTTTAAATAAAATGTTTTACCATTTTTAATCTCATAAATTTCACACTTGAATTGATCCAAAGAGTCTTCAAGAAGCAGAGATTTGAAGACTTGAAGGAGAGGCAGCCATCTGTCCCCCAAATGAACACGTGGCACATCAAACACAACGTTCATACAACTTCTTGCGGGTTCTACGCAAAAATTCTTCAATCTCACACTGGAACGTTAAGAGTGTATGAGAGCTCATTAGGAAGAGAACGAAGAGTATCCACCATGACTGATCACCACGAAGACCCCAATAAGCCTCAAAACCTGCCACCTTCTTCTTCTTCTTCTGATAGGAATCCCAGCAACGCCCACGCCAGCAACGACGCCAGCTTCTCGGGCCAAAAGGTCCGGTACCCGAACCCGCGGGAGACAACGAACCCGGACCCAGTAACGCTGCGAGAGCAATGGAAGTTCGCCATCAGACAGTACAGCAAGTGGTACTCCCACGCCTGGGGCACCGCGATTCTGGCCGGGCTCTCCTTCTTCGCCCTCGGTTGGTTCATCAAGGGCTCCAATCCCCTGCCTTCTTTCAACGATAAGCCCCCTGAGCCTTCCCCATCTTCTTCTTCGTCTTCTTCCTCTAACAATGATGCCAAGGAAGCTCGCCGATGAAGTGGGTGAGTTCTGTTGTCTTTGATTCTTGTTCAGTTGTTCTAAATTGGTGATTTTGGGGTCTGGGTTTCTGGGAATTTATGGGCTTTGAGGGCCCTTTTGCTGGGTTTCTTTTGAAATTTGAATCTTTTGTTAGCTATCCTGTGAATTATGCTGTTTTAATTCGAAAACAAAGTTCAAATTTTGGGATTGGGAAAATGGTAATCCCCATTTCAGATATTTCAGATTGAATTGGTACTTGTCGAATACCTTAAGGTGGTTTCCGTGTTTGTTTGACTTGTTCAAAATATTTAGGCATTTAGTTTTACAGAGCGAGGGCCTATTTATCTAATTAACCATAGAGCATACGGGTGATGCTAAAGGCATAGACTAGCAATGAGATGTGTCGGTTATTTGACTGCTGATAACCGTTTAAGGTTTAATATGTGAAGGTTTGTCTCTGGTATTTCAGCATTCTTGAGCCCCAAATAGGTGCTCACTTGCATACTTTGGTGTTCCACTAGATTTATATGCACTAAAATTGCTTATTGAATCTAAGGAATGAACTGCCCCTTTTTTTTCGTGGGGACTCTCTCTTAGTTGGTTCTCTACTGATTTGGTAGTATGTGATTTCCATATGTTTTCTTGGGAGTGTTAGTCTTAGATGGGAAGTAGCATTTTGCATCAGGTTGAGTTGGATTTGTTGGGGTGCAACAGTGTCATTCTATTCTCACGTGAAATGACTCTTATAACATGCCTTGTTGTGGAGTGTGATTTATGGCATTTGGTTTCTCTTACTGGATAACAATTGGTTTTCAGATGAGATGGTTAAAGACCTGATCCAACAAATGGTATCAAAGTCAGGGTTATGATTCGAGTTATGAGAGCGTCACGTTAAGGGAGGGATTGTTTGGGTACAACTGCTTACGTGGACGACTCTTATAAGATGTCTTGTGAGGTGCGATTTTGAATGCCGTAAAAAAGCTTTGGCTTCTCTTCTTGGATATCAATTAGTTTTTAAATAAGATGGTCAAAGACTCGATCTAACATGATTTACAGATTGGAGTCTTGCTGCTGCCCGTCTTGAATTTGAGGGTTGCCACTATATATGAATCATTTGAAAGCACAAGTGGTGGATGCAGGCATCCATCATCTGCTTGACAGCTTCAAGAGTTTCCTGTCTACTGTGATATATAATTAACCATTTTCATACAGGTTCTGTAATATTATTGAGTGATTTGTCTCATTTTCTCCATTGACAATCTATTTCATGGTACTGCTCCTCTGATGAAGACATTAGAAATCTCTGGTGATGCAGAGAGCAACTCTATTGCACCCCAGCCAATTGACTTTTCTTCATAAAGTTGTTTCTTCTTTCTTCCCTTACGTTACCGGTGAGACCGTAGTACAAAGGATTCTTCAGTGATTTTGTGCTGTCATCCTACTAATAGGATGAGGTTGGGTTCCATTTTCTACAACTCAGTCAACTTATCAGACAACTCAGTCAACTTATTGTTCTGTTATGGTTTGAACTGTGTTTTGATTAAAGCTTGGCGTTTAAAATGGCAGTCAATTGTCTCTCTCCAGCTATCAGACTGCATGTCTGAGTGAGTAATCATAAGTAACTCAAAGAAATTCAGCCTCATGCTCTTTGCACAATGGACCTTATGCAGTTCATGCTAACAACCAAGAGAAACTGTATGAGCATAAAAAATCACTATCAATGCATGTCCCACGAGAGAGACCTTCTTGAACCTAAATCCATGTTTTAATGGTCATACTTTAGAATAGAAATGGTCTTTTGGTCTCCTTAAAATTAAGCAGATCTATACTGCAACTAGAGCAAAACTCCGATGGATGTTTAGGAAGAAATAGAGGTTGTAGAAGAATAAGCCCTACCTCAGCTCTGAATTATTTCTGTGAATTAGAACTGCTATATCATGTGCAATATGATAGCTCTTCATGCTACGCTATTCATATGCATGTTATTAAATTACTGATTTATGATGGACCAATGATTGCAGATGCAACAGCCATAAGGAAGACAGCCATTCAATCCGTTGGTCTTTTACAACTGAACCTTCAGTTGGTTTTGGTGTACAGTGTCTTCAAAGTATTATGTTTTTTTTTGGGTTAAGGTATCATTCACTTCCAAGTAAATGGGATAGATCTGTTTGTGGGTGGTGCTGGTGCACCATAAATGTTGTGGATAGTCTTCAGATTTCAGTTCTCGGCCGTAGGCCACTTTTCTGACATTGTATGTTTATCTTGAGCAATTGTACGACAGGGTGTCCTATCTAATGTTCATATTTCTTTTGCTGCTGAAGTGTTTTTGGCAGATGATGTTCATTTTTACCTGAAAAAGTTACAATCCCAGCTTGGGGTTCTTTGGATTCTTTTTTTTTTTAATGGAATTCAGCAAAATTTATAATCCAGAGTATTAAGCTCATGAAAAGTGGGGGAAGAAAAAATATTTTTATCTTTTTGGTTGTCTTAAACTAGTTTATATGCTGCGAAGATAGGGTTCGGCCAACCCTTTGGTATGTTACTGTATATCAATTGTACAAGGAAGCTTTTGTCGATCAAATATCGATAGATGTTGTTTCTTGTTGATCAAATATGAGCAATTGAATTGATCCACCGGCATTAATCTATGATAAAAGATGATATGGTGTTCACTGTTTACAGTACCCGTCCAATAGAGTCTCTCGAAGATGCACATAAAATAGGAGGAAAGATTATCAAAACAACCCTACTTGACATAAAATCGAAGCAGCTTAGTAATTCTAGTAACACAAACAGGGAGAAGTGCAAATAGTTAATTAAACGAAGATGCATCGTATCTCTTTGGATTCTAAGAATTATGCAAATAGAGACAAGTTCTCTCTCGTTTCCAAGGCATAACGTTCAAACAATAAATGATCTATTGACAGCACTGTTGCTCAGTCAGCTGACCTCTACAAAGCTATGAACAGGGCATAGAAGTTCAAAGATAATAAATTTTACATCTCTCCATTCTTAAGCAGAGCAACATCCGACTTTCTTCACAGCTGATACATCATCCTTGTTTCCGACATTGATTGTTTTTCCTTTGGGCAAGGCTGCTGGGTCATCCCCAACATCAAGGGCCTTCCTGCTTACAACATGATAAATTTGAGTCAGCACTTCCGTGAATGCATTCTCAACATTCATGGACTCAAGGGCAGATGTTTCCATGAAATAGGTGTTCTCTCGTTCAGCAAAAGCCTTGGCATCTTCAGTAGAAACTGCTCGCAGGTGCCGCAGGTCTGCCTTGTTTCCTACAAGCATGATAACAATGTTGGCATCAGTGTGATCCCGAAGCTCCTTCAGCCATCTCTCCACATTTTCAAATGTAACATGTCGGGTAACGTCGTAGACTAGTAAAGCACCCACAGCACCTCGATAATAGGCACTCGTGATTGCACGATACCTTTAGCAGAGAAAATGTGAAATAAGATTAATATATTCAACTGTTATGATCCAACCAACTAAATATAGCACTATGCACACAAGTTGATGTGGCTCTCAAAAGAAGATGATTTTGCTAGTTTTAACCATTGTTCGAAGCTTTTTATTAACAGGGTTTTTTTTTTTTTTTTTTTTCCTTCTGTATTTTACATTTAGAAGCCCTGCAGAGTTTTATGAATAAACCATGGGCTCTGGTTTGTTCCCATATTGGCTGGGGTTTGCATTAGAAGATATCGACTAGATTGTAGGGTTAGTATCTTTCTTTCTTTCTTTCTTCTTCTTCTTTTATTCTTTTATTATTTTTTCTAATCATTTTGAAGACTCTAGCATGGGTTACACCACCAGCAATTTCATGAGATAATTATGAAGTGCTGAACAAGAAAGGAACATCAGTTTCATAGTAGGATAGTTCATTTTGAAGCTAACATTCTAATCACAACTTACCCAAGGAAGTAAACAAACAGGATTAGATTGGAAAGGAGTGGAGGGGGGTGATGGAGTCCGAATTTTAACAATTCAAGTTAAAGTAATGCTATATACCATATTTTTATCCACTATTTATCTCACAATAATGACGTGATAATTCTAACCAACTATTGATTTTTTTTAACAAGTATTGATCCAATCGCTGGTTAGGGTTGCCACGTCATTATTATGGGATAAATGTTGGATAAAAATAGTATATATCATTGCTTTTTGGGTACGTATGTTCCACAAGAAAAACTTCCACTGTAATTATAAAAAGAGCATATCAAAATCATATCTCCCATATAAGAGCATAACTATAGGCAGGCAGTTGAATCAAGAATAAAGACGTAGTTTCCTACTTAAAACTCATAAAAAGTACAAAGAAGTGATAATGTTTTCAATAGAAAATATTTTCTGGTCAAATGATCTTTTTCTATTGTTTGGTTCAAACCTTGAAAACAATTTTCTAGTGTTTGATTACATAACAATTCTAGCTTTCTTGTTTTTCTTTATTTTTTCTTTTTTTGGTTAAGTGTATCTCTTATATACTTCTTGTGTCTTTGGGTTGCGCCTTTACTTTTTTTAACGAATTTGTGATTACTTAAAAAAAAACAAATCGCTATGTTGAAACCAACAAAAATCCACAAAAAGTTGGTAAGCAATGGTGATTGTGATGGCGATGGTAGTGAGAGGAGTGAGAAGGAAGAGAGGGGGGAGGGAGGAGGTGGTAGCGTTGAAGAGGAGGGGAGAGCAAGAAGGTGCCAGTGGCATGGGGACATGCAGGGGATGGAGGTAATGGTGGTGATAGTGTGAAGGGAGATGGTTGTGGTGGAGGTGGAGAAGTGAGGGAAGTGGGGAAGGAGGGAGGTGGGAAAGGACCAAAGGCATGGTCCAATGTTTTCCCCACCTTTTTGAGTGTAATTTTTCGATAACCATGAGACTAACTATTGTCAGTTGTACCAAATTTAGGAAAATACAAAAAGTGCCATCTGAAAAATATTTTATACAGAAACAAATGGAGCTTGCGTATTTTTCTCAGAACCATCTCATACATAGGTTGATCAAGATGCAGAAGAAACTGACAGCGCAGTGTGTTTTCAGATATAGTGAACCACCATTGTTGATTAGATGATTGGATCTAGAGGTCATTTTTCCTATGAATCCAAGCCGACTTACTTCAAGTAAAACCCATTTCCCCTCTTTTGAAACCTCAACCCTACTCATCAGTGTCAGTCATCAAACATCTCTCACCTCTCGGCCTTAGCCTCTCTCTTTTTTGAGTGACCTCATCCCCTCTTGCTTTCATTGCTTGGCTTCATCCCTCCCAAATCTACATATAGTTGCCCAACCTTGTAACCCTGGATCTCTTTTCTAGCCTCTCTCGCCTAATCTTTTGTCTCCCTCCTCACTTTCATGCCTCCACACCAAGCTACACACCCCAACCACTCCTTGACCCAAGCCCGTTAAGCCAACAAGACCGCTATTCATGGCATTGAGTTTGCTAAGAATTTTTTTTTTTTTTTTTTTTTTAAAGTAATGTAAATTCATTAAAAGCAAAGAGGAGTGCAACTCTAGAGTATACAAAGAGTATACAAGAAAACCCCTAAAGTATAGAAAAAGAAGAACAAAAATCTAAAAACTCAGGAAAATTAGAAACAATCAAACTATTCTATGCTACTCAATCTATAAAGAGATTGTAACATCATCTTCTTCAGCTCTTGCAATCCCTGCTCACGATCTTCAAAACTCCTTGTAATTTTCATCTTTTGTAAATTATTTGAAGTTAAAATTTTTCCTAAAACAGCCATCCACACAAAGAACGCCCTATCAAGGGAGCCTTAACTTTTTCAAATACTCTTCCACGGAAAAGGGGAACTCACTGAAGTAGATAACACTAGAAAATAAGACTTAACTTCAAATGATTTTCTTTTAGAAGGAATCCAACAAATTAACTTGGAGAAGTCCTAATTTGGGTTCAAGAGCATTTTCTGTTTTGATCTTTGGGCAATGGGTCAAACTAGGTGGTCAGCATCAAGGTCAAGCTGACAGACTCCAATGTCAAGGAGATAAGCCCAAGTCCTCCTTGGGTCTCGTGTCCATGAATCCAAGGCCCAAGGATTACCTTACAATTGGTTTCTTTGAAAATTTTTCTTTTAAGTTTTTGTTTGAGGAGCCTCAATAGGCAAACCTGAACTCAACGCAAAGTGTCTAATCTGACTTGTTGACCTCACTTCACCAACAGAAATTGACACAGATTAGGGATGGGCACCAAGCCTTCAGGTTGATTGTTGATAATTGTCGGTGGAGGATGGTTGCCAGAAATCACCCCCAAACCAACCGGCCGATGCACAACTATTGAACCATGCCAACATCGACAACTATTGGTAGACTAATTGACACAACAATCCATAGAGAAAACAGACAAAAATTCAATTTTTTGGCTTTGCTTATGCAATATATCTTGGGACTGTGAGAGTGGTGCCAATATAGCTAGTAGCAGAGAGAAAAGAGGCAGAGTCCCAAAGAGAGGAAGGTAGGGACTCAGAAAGAGGGTGGCAGAAGAGAGGCCTCTGAGGCACACCTTGTAGGGTTGATAGGTTTGTTATATACCAGTTTTCGACACCCGTAACTGACAGCCAAACTGACCCTATGAATCGTGGAATTTTTCTAACCAACCAGTTTCTAGTTGAGTTGGTTGGGTGATCAAAAGTTCAGGTATTTTGCTCAGCCCTACAAGTACTTCTTGTATAACACAAACACAGATCAACTTGGTTTGGAGACATAAATTGATGCAATTAGGCGGACTGTTTCAGCAAGCAACAACAGCCTTGATTCAGTTGTTCGAAACAACACAAATCCAGACTGCACCGGCCAGTGATCAACCATAGTCATTCATAAATCAAAACAAAATGACGATGCCAAATAGTGCTTGCCCAAGTAACTACATTGTAAAGAAGGTTCATTGTCATTAAGGGATCCAGCCTATATGAACAAGAATTTTATGCAACAATGCCAACAACAATACCTAATAGCGAAAATAGCCCTGAAAACTGATTTCCATAACAAGTAAATATTCATATCCGAACAAGAGAAAGTAACATAATGTGTTTTTCATTTGTCTTGTAAAGGCTACATATCGGTTCCATATAGAAAAATCGTAGAAAACCCAGTTAAGTCTTGCACAACTATTGGTTGTAATTCTGCACTGTTATTTTCTTGTTATCGGTTTGATGTTGGGGATCCCATCCCTTTTTCGGTGTTTTGATCCATTGTAACCCTTTCCCAATTTGATTATTGAAAAAAAATAAAAATAAAGTGTCAACGAAAGAAAAATGCAAGCCATTTGAAATCCAAAGAACCAAATGTAACAATATCTAAGGAAAGTTCAAGATCTATGAAACACCCAAAATTGAAGACCAAATGCAATTTCAAGATCCACAGAAAACCCAAATCCACGAAAGAGAATGCGAGACATGAAATGGGAGAGAACCTTTCTTGGCCAGCGGTGTCCCAAATCTGGGCCTTGACGACCTTCTCATCGACCCGAATACTTCTGGTGGCGAACTCGACCCCAATCGTAGACTTGGATTCCAGGCTGAACTCGTTCCTCGTGAACCTCGACAACAGGTTCGATTTGCCCACACCCGAGTCCCCGATCAGCACCACCTTGAACAAGTAGTCGTAATCATCATCTGATCTGTACGCCCCCATCTCCTATACAAACTCTCTTCAAAGACGTTTGGAAAGAAAGAAAATTGTTGTGCAGAGAGTTTGTTTTTCCGGGAATTGGTTTTGGTGTCAAAGAAGCATTCTTTGTGTGTTTTTGTGTTATAGATTTGTGTGAAAAGCGGTGGCCTGGTGAGAGAGCCTGAGAAGAGCGAGCTGGAAAATGGAAATACTGAGCTGTTTGGTAAATTAATTTTTTTGAACTTTTTCAGTTTTTTTTACCGGCAATGAAACTTCAGTTAGTTGCATTTCTTCACCCTTGTTTTTAAGTTTTTAACCCCGTGTTCACCTTTCCTATGCTATTTTTGGCCAGACACGTTACAAGGAGGTCAGATGTTTTAATTTTTATTTTTTATTTTTATTTTTTTTGAGCAATACAGGAGAGAGAGGGAAACAAGGAGGTGAGTTAAATTTATCAAAATTTTATGTAGCGTTTGGACGGGCAGGAATTCAAAAATATTATCAGAATGATTAAGTTCGGTGGTTATTTTTTTTTTTGGAACACAAGTCAAGTTCATTTTTTATCACTAATTTAGGATAATTTGTTTAAGTTTTGTTTCGTTATTTTTTGAATGAGTTTCATATTTAAAGTAAATAAGCCAAACTCATACAAATTCATATAACTTCATTTTTATTATTTTTTTAGTATTATTTTTAACTTTGCAATTTGAACACTTTAAGTTTTTAAAAAGATAAAAATTGTAGGGCCTATAAATCGCATAAAGTTCACGTTATAGAAAGGGCTCAAACAAACTTACCTCCAGTTCAATAGAAAAAGCTTAAGACCCAGTAAACCTAGAACCTCCAATCCACCCAAAGGGCTCAAAACCAAATCACCGGCCCACATAATGTACAAGAAAGCCAAGGGCGTCATATATATAAAATACCCAAGTATTATTTCATACAGACAACCTTTTTCTCCCTTCTTCATGAGCCAATCACTTGATTCTTGTCCTGCTAACTTTTTTTTTTATTTTTTTTTTATTTTGTGCAGACGGAGCTCCTCCCGAGAAAGCAGTCTGAAGCCACTGTGGTAATCCGAACACCAACAAAAATGAATTCTCTTCATAATGTAAAATTTCTAGCTTGAATTATTGTAATTTCAAGTCTTAATATAGATATATGTGTATTTGTGTGTAGATGAGTGGGTTTGGATGTATGTAAATGTGTGTGTAATGAATGTATATACATACTATAAAGACAAATATATAGACTTAAAATTAGATTATTTAAGATTCGAATTAATTTATCTAATTACTCAAATTATAAAATCTTAACAATAATTAATTAATAAATAATTAGTTTATATTTATCTAATTACTCAAATTACGAAAACAATTATAACATTTACTTTATATATGGAATAAATAAATTAATTGAGTAACTCTTAAACAAGCTCAAATTTATTCGAAAAACTGATTAATTAAGCTTAAACAAATTATCTAACTCGATAATAAACACGAGTTCAACTCATGTTTGAAAAAATAAAAAAATGAACAAAGCTTGAACATTTAATACGGACTCGACTCAACTCAACTCAATTATAGCTCATATCTATGGGTATTTGGATTCCCTCTCAATTATGAGAATGTGAATTTCTTTCAAGAAATATGAGAATATGCATTCCCTTGACCTTGGGATTTTTTTTTTTCTTTAAAGTACAAAAATGCCCACATTCCCTTGCCCATACTTTTTTTACTAGTAAGGCGAGCTAAACATTTTCGCTTTTTAAATCCCCAAACCATACAAAACCCCTCCCCTGAGCCCTGTTTTTTATTGGATATTGGTATGGTTACACAAGAAAGATATACTAAATGATAATTTTGTTATGGTTAATATTTTAATGATACTTTTTGGGTTTGATTGTGACTATTTATAAAATTTATATATTAAAATGAGGAACTATTTTATTCCTAAAAAATGAAAAGGAATAGGTTTTATTTGATTATAGATGAAAAATAAAGAAAATAAATCAAACACTATAGACAAATTATATATTGGGAAATGAAAGAAAATTCATTGTTTATATATAATTCTTTCGAGTCATTTTTTGTTTAATTTTTAAATTCTTTTGTATCAAACAACCTTATACACTTGAAGAGAGAAATATAATGACATTTTTGGAAACGATAAATAATCCCTATAAGATGCCTAAGAGTTATCGAACATTAAATCTCATATTCTCGGGAATCCTATTTGATTCCTAATCATTCTCAAACATGGGTTTGGCCACATTCCCATGAATCCATATTTATAGGCATCACATTTGTTAGATGCTGAAGGAAATGTTAGATTCTCCGAACCAAAAGTTAAGTTAGTGTAATCTTAAAGGGAAGGAGTGGGAAGAGGCCTCATCCAATAAGTTTGACACCTTAAAGCATTGCTCTGGCAAAATTTTTTGATCGGACGTGGTATAGCATAAGGAGGATTTGAATATGTCACTGTGTTTTGGATGGGAATGTTCATGTAATAGGACTGTCTTATTCAACTCTCTGTTTTAATAGGAATTCCGTGCAGTAAAATTGTCTTATTGCATGGAATCTAAAATCCATGTGGTTCCAACCTTCCTACCAAGAGTGATGGAATAGAGGAGGCAAATGCCAATGAAGTTTATCAACCCACCCACCCCACCTTTGATTTTGGTGCTAATACAGTTGGTGACTCAGTGGTACTGATAGAAAGAAAAAACCAAGGAAATTTGAAGTACCAAATCAAAAAATCTTAAGATGGTTAGGGATAGAAAGGACTCTTCTAGTTGGTTTATCTAAGGTTGAATAGATCGATAGCTTGTTTGATCTTCGCCAACCATATAACATGATTCTTTGTTTTATCTACCCTTTTAGGTTGTAAGAGTTCTGCTTTTCAATTTCTAGCTTCTTTTTTCTCTAGGGAGTAGGTTGTTATTTGCTTTACAGTTATATTGCCTTTTCTTTTCTTTTTTGTATTTTTTTTTTAATCTTCGTTATATATTTTTTTGTTTTTCTTTCTTTTAGATAATACAAGCACTTGTCTTATAAAAAAAAAAACCCCTGTTTTACGAATGTCTATCGACTCTATCATTATATATGACAATGTAATTAATAGTCACAAATGATTAGATTCCAAGTGAAATTGAGATGATAGATTTTATGGTTTAGGTTAATTTTAAAGAAAAATGAAAAATTAGTCAATGTGATATACCTGATTTACAATTAGTTCTATTTGATATCAAAATAAACTTAGAGGTTCATAAGGTATACTAAAAAAACAATTTACTTATTACAATCAAATTTTGAATACTAACTTAATATATTTCATTAGTGTAACACGCTAGAGTCAATAAAATTGTGACACGTGTTTTATTTATGTCAGTGTCACAAACGATGCCGTACTAAATGAAATTTTTTTAATGTGGTTTATAAGTCTGTCGGGTCAGAATTAATTGAAAATTCTTACCCTATTCTACCTTCCAACCTGACTTTGTCATAAATTTAAAAATTCTTTCAACATCCGACTCCAACATTTTGGAATCCAACCCATGCGGTTTGAAACCGGGTTGGAGGCGAATTAGATGCCTGTTGGGTGGGTTTTTGCACACCCTATAGAAGAAGTAGTCTTATTTGGTGTTGTTAAATAACATAGGAGCATGACAATAGCAAGTTATAGAACAGGGCCAATCTTTAACCCACTAGGTTGAACCTCAAAATTCTTCTTGCAAAGGGAAGGCCTAGAGCTAAATTAAGCTTGAAGTGGTGCATGCCTTTCTTTGTTAGAGAAATTTTCAATTGAAAAATGTTTTGATGTAGAAATTTTGCTCTGTATCATCACCGTACAGGTATAGCCCTTCTTAGTAGACTAGCTAGGCCCAAAACCGTACCCAAATGATTTGTGTTACCAATATATGGGCTTGGGTCTCTAGATATATTAATTGGATTTTACAAATTTAACTGTAAATATGTAATTACCATTGTTAAGGAAACAAATATAAGCAAAGAAGGAAACAATCACCAACGTTCACAAATCAAATGAGAAAGGAAAACTCCAACGATCTAATGCCCTCTGCAACATTGTTTTCTATGTATAGAAAAATCAAAATTAATTCATACAAATTATGTACCACAAATTCTTTGTATAAATACCTCATCATGTAAGTCGATTATCATCAAGTAAATACAATAACTCCTTATTCATTCATCTCTTACTAGTTATATCTAGTTTTTCTCATGGTATCAGAGCTAAAGGTCCTGAGTTCGAATCTCGACTCCATCATTTCACCTCTCATTCTAATTAAATATTTCACGTGTTAGGTCTTACCTATTAAAAGGGAGTTTGAACTCACACGTGAGGGGAAGTGTTAAAGTATTGATTAAGTGATTAAATTTACTTCTACCTATCAGCTTAAACTTGTAGGACAAGTGGTGATTTAACATGGTATGAGAGCTCCAACCCGGTTGAAACAACTATTTGCAGACCTCCATATCTCACATCCACAACTAGCGAAATTGTATTGTGACAATAAAGCGGCCATCCACATTGCCTCGAATCTTGTCTTTCATGAAAGAACAAAGCATATAGAGATAGACTACCACCTCATTTGGAAAAAGTTGCAAAATGACACAATTCAGACTTTCTACATACCTACCACTCAACAACCCGTTGATCTGTTTACCAAGACATTGGGTTCGACTTAATTCCACCACTTACTTGGCAAGTTGGGTGTCATGAATATTCACTCCAACTTGAGAGGAAATGTTAAGGAAACAAATATAAACAAAAAAAAATAATAATTACCAACGTTCACAAATCAAATGAGAAAGGAAAACTCTAATAGTCTAATTTCCTCTGCAACATTGTTTTCTATGTATAGAAAAACACCCCAAGTTCTTTGTACAAATACATACACCTTGTAAATCGATTATTACTAAGTAAATACAATATCTCCTTCTCATTCATCTCTTACTAGTTATATCTAATTTTTCTCAACCATATTATTTAAAATTTATGAATGAAGTATTCATCAAAATAAAGCATATAATAATTTTCTTAATCTAATTCCCCACGGATAAGGTTAAAAGAGGCCTAGGGTGTCTAGGCTTTCTAATATCACATGATTTGCAGTACACATTCCATCAAGAAAAAAAAAACAAAAAGAAAAGTACAATATCTGCATATATTATAAGGTCCTCTAATCTGAAGGACAAGAACAATCCCATCAAGGTGACAATTCCAATACCTAATCCCCTCGTGTGGATCACTTATCTCATGCCACGTAACTATTTTCAAGTACTCCAATCTGCCATGTTCACTTCTGAAACTCTCATCTCTTCTTCTTCTTCTTTCTTCTTTATGGTCATGATTGTCTTTTCTTTATGGTCATGATTATCAAACGTGATGGTTCATGCAAAACACAGTAAAAGGTCGGGTGTGACGTAGAGAGGAATTTTTGGACATATCAGAGAAATCGCTCAATCAAATCCGAGTTATAGTAAAACACTGTTCGCAGTTTTGTGCACGTAAAATAATCTGCACCCACTCAGCCACAGTTGACCACTCCTATCTCATATATTTTTCAGATCATCAGGATCGATTGGCCTTTATTTGCCCCCATTAAATGCCTAAACAACTGCTCCTTGTCTTCAAACATTAGAGTACTTTTCCGTTTTGGGTCAGGTCATCTGATTCGTGCAAGCAATATACGGTTTAAAATGGCAGCACTGATGGGATCAGACACCGTAATTCCATGAGTGCCTTTTTATTATTTTTTCAGAGCTATTTATGTTTTAGTTGTACCCCTAATAATTAATAAAACCCTAGCTATCTTGAGTATTTATGTTGTTGGCTTAGGGGAAAAACAAAAAAAAAAAAAAAAAAAAACAGAAAACATACATCACACATTGAGGGACAGAAAGACAACAGTATTTGTGTCTACGAAAGTTTTGACCATGAAATTTGGACTGCCCTATTTGTTTTAACGCATTAGTAAAGTGGAAGAGCCTGGTGAGGTTTGACCATTGGGCAAACTCCTCGAAGAAGACACGTCGAGGGCTATGGCCAGTGCCTTCATAGATCAATCACATCATTTACTAATTTACTTAATTTTTTCTAGATTCATCAGCCCTTCACAATTAAAGCACTTGATCACATATGTTAATGTTTGATGTTAGAAATTTTATGGGAAATTGTTTCAAAAGTCTATGAATTAATCTATCTGTTTGACAAATAAGGATCTGGATTTTTTATTTTGACAATTAAAATCTTGATTTTTGCACGAGTGCCAAATAAGTCTCATCGTATTTTAATAGTCTTTAATGAAAAACTTGTCATCTATTATATTGTCCAACATCATACCAATAAGAATATAACACTTGTATCCTTATGCATGTCAACTTGTCATGTATGTACGTAATTACACAAGTTATAAAAAAATGAAAGAAAGAAGGGGTGTGAAGATTCATTGCCACCCTCCACCTATAGAGGGAGGTGATGGAAGCCGGAAAGTAGCTTTGCTCTCAAAAAGGGGCGGCAGCAGTGGCTTCACCGTTCTCTCATTATCATCTTCTAAAAGTTTTAAGCTGGTAATTTCACAGTTAAGCATCAATTGTAATTAGAAAATGTTTGAGGTATTATAATTTTTACTATAATTTTTTTATAAACTTACGTGACAGTTCATATTGTATCAAAATGAATGACACATAAAATATCATTTTAGTTTGTAAATGTGATAAATGTAACATAAAAGTGACAATTTACATTTCAATAACTAACGTAGTAAGTACCAAATAAACTACGACATTAACTTGCAAGAAGCTTATACTAAAATCATACTAACCCTAACAACAATTAGTATAATTCGGCATGGTACCACTTTTCAAATGTTATCCGCCAGAGGTTCCCAAATCTTTAAACCACCGGGTGGTTCCGGCAAAGCCCCCACCTCTTCCCGAAATTTACCCCAAATAATTAAAAGAAGCGGCAGCTAGGTTGCGTGGTAGTATAGGAAATGCATATATAAGAACCAGTTCGTAAGCCTTCAAGAATAAGCAAGTACAACCCATAAGCTGCCGGAATTTGTGACACTGATATCACCTCCTTTGGATATGACTTCACATGCATTTATTGCATTTGTTCATTTCCACCTGTTCGTTGTCATCTCATATATATATATATATATCAAGAAGAGGATCGAAATTCCATTTAAATTGCTTTAATTTGACAAGAAACATAAAACACTACTGCTCCACAAATTTTCATATTATCCAAGGCCTTAATTTCAACCCTAATAAAAGAAGGAGAAACAAAAGAGACATGAGACAAATAAAAGCACAGGAACCATAGCTAGCATGCAACCCCATCTCCTCACCTTCCACATTTCTAAATCTGCAAACCCAAGAAAAACACATTAATTCAAAAAACTTTTACAGTTCACACACAAATTTAATGAAGTTAATCAAAAGCTTATTAATTAAGGCGCACGATCATAATATGAAGGGGGCCGGGTGCGCACCAGATAATAGAATGCGCCGTGCTGGAGTGACTGGACGGTGACACCCCACTCGTTGGTGAGAACGGGTTGACCTGAGGAGTGAATCAGCACCGCATCATCACCAAAAGCCTCGCGCACGTTGAACGGCCCTGCCGCCACCTCGAAGGCCACATCGTTAATGAACACCGTTGATTTCGCCGGGCCCCCTGCACCCAGTTCTCCTACACCTGTCAGCACCGCACACAATCGTTTTCTCAAAATTTGTATGTCAAACCCCACCAACAGTCAGCCAAGAAAGACCAATGCCAAGCCATGCACACGTCCATCTAGACACAGATCGCAAATCCCGGACCCTAATGACCAAATCATCCTCCCTTCTTTCCTAATATGACAAACATGTCCCTTCCCGTCCGTACCATATTGCTCGTACATCAATCACGTCGACAAACTGTTAGTGATCAACCTAATCCGATGTGCTTTGTGTCTTTTTTGTATTAACAACGAAGAACATATATTCCATTTTACCTTGTTTGCTGCTAACTGATATATAATTGAGATTATATGATAATAAAAATCGATTTTTGAATTAATAAAAACTTGTAAAAGAAAAAAATATAAAGATTGATGTTTACCATCACAATATTCTAGTTTAAGTAGTCGTTAAGAGTTTAGTAAATAATATTTCTTTTCTTACTAACTAATTAAACATACATGTATTCAGTGAGAGGTAAGAATGATAATTTTTGATATCACCGTAAACTCAACAGGAAAATTTGACCTTTTCATTAAATAAATTAGGCTAGAATTAATTTAAATATATAATTTTATACATATGTCTTAACACGAACAAACCCAACATATGAAAACAAATGACCAACCTAATGAGAGGGATTAGTGTGTAATCAATCTGAGATTTTTACCTTGAATTTGGCTGATGGGGGATGAAACAGTAGCAGCAGTAGTTGTGGAGGGAGGGATAAGAGTGTGAGTGGTGACAGTAGAATCCAGCAGATGATGGACTCTCATGGCTTTCTCTTCTTGATCTTTCTTCGGAGCCCCATGGTTGATTATCTCACTGAGCAAGAGACTGGTGCAAGGTCCGACCGTGTTTTCGGGTACTTGAACCACATTTGACAGCTCCGAAAACGAAAACCCACCGGTCTGTTGCACCGGGAAGAAGAAAGGCGGTTCGGGAAAAATTTCACTGTGGGACTGAAAATAGGTCTGGTTGTTGACCGAGACATTTGGAAAGCCCATCGAGGTGGTTGTGGTGGTGGTGTTCTTGTAATGTGGTTTGGGAGATGATTTTTCGGAAGAGGACGATGACGAGGATGAAGGTGCGGCGGCGGCGGCAGTGACAGCTGGAGGGTTGTTTTGGGTTTTCGAGTTTTGGAGATGGCGGAGCTTGTGCTTGCTTCTTGATTTCCGGTTCTGGAACCAGTAGAACACGTTGGCGTCGCCGACTTGACCGTACTCTTGCAATTGTGCTCTGATCTTCCTTATCTCGTCCCTCGGAGGGTTCACCATGCCGGAGTTGAAAATTGCTTCGAGTATCCGAATTTGCTCCGGTTTTGGATTCCATCTCGGCTTTGGCTCCGGCGTGCGTTCTTCACACCCACTAACTGTTTGAAAATGCACACATTAATTAATGGGCTTATATTTAAAAAAAGGGAAAAAAAGAAAAAAATTATTAATTACCTGAAGTATAAGGGGTTCTGTTGCATCCACTTGAGATGAGAGATGAGTTGATGTCATGCTGCCATTGGTGGTGGGAATTGCAGGGCTTGGATTTGAACATACTAGGCCAGTGTCTGTTGGATGAAGCCATGATGATGATGATGATGATGATGATGATGGTGATGATGGTGCTAATTAAGCAGGCAACGAAAAGAGAAACAAGAGGAAGTAGCCCTTTTGTTGGTCTTGTTTTTGGAACTGATATAACATGACTTCTCTTAATATAGCCTGATCCGCACCTACCAAATCGTGCACCATAATTAAAAGTGTATATTATATTTTTTTTTTAAAAAAACTAATAAATAAAATAGACGAAACCCACAACAGGAATCGCCTGTGAAAGTATATACAAGAAAGGAAACCGAAATAAATAAAAAAGGGGGATCGAGAAAGATAAGATGAAGATGATGAGAGAGTACCATTTCCCCCATCCCTTGCTTGCACTTTGGCATTAAACCCTAAATTAATGCTTGTGCACCACTCAAAGTAGAAGCGATTTCCCCCCGGACGAGAAGCAAAGGGAACATGGAAAGGAAAACATGCTGGGGGCTTAATTAGAATCTTCTTCAGAGATGGCAGAGAAGATGTTAATGCAAAGGTTTTTATAGCTTTAGAGAAGTGGGGGTGGTTCTGTTCTGATCAGTTTGTCTCCCTTTTTTTTTTTTTTTTTTTTCATCTTTTTTGTTTTAGATTTGTTTTTATATTCTTTTGGTCATTTGGGTAGCTCGCAGGGTATATTAATTGGAGGATTATTCTAATGGAAGCGGTTGTTGCAGGAGTAAATAGGGGGTGGGGGTGTTTGAAAGTCAAGAAGGGCACGTAGAGATCGATTGGAATGCGGTGGTGTGATAATAATTGCAGGTCTAGCTTATTCTGGGCAAACTAAGCTGGGTTTTGGATTGACTCGAGGGTCATTATTTATTATGTATATGTATTCGAGTTTTCTTTTTCTTTTTTCAAGTTTTCAGTTTTGAAAAATAATCTCCCTAGCCCTAGGATCTAATTATAGTTAACGAATTATATATATATATAGTGAGACCATGAATAATTGTCTGGACTGAAAAAACTTGGCAGTTTTTATAAGAAGCATCGGCAGCAATTAACCTATAGTGGGCTTGTCCATATCTGTAATTTTCTTGAGAAGGATTTTTTTGTTTTTTAATATATAATTTGTTGAGATGAACATTCATAAAAAAGAAAAAGTAAAAACAGAGGCCAAAAGTTAACCAGATGCAACTCTAGCTGCTGCTATCTAGTAGGCTTATCAAGCTACTGTTCTCTTAGTCATTCGTTTGACAGTTTCTTGTGGTTCGGTTTGTTTTTCTCTTTAAAGTTGATACTCTTTTAGTTATTTTAGCGATGAATAAGCCTCTTATTTTTTTCCTCTTGGAATTCTGTTTGTATTGTTTCTAATATTATCTCTACATGTTTCCTTTTTTCAAAGGTAGAATGTTTTGAGAGTTTTTAAATGTGTCAATTATTGTATATATGTTTTAAATAAGAGAAACGCTACAATTTATTTTTTTATTATTCTTTCATTTTTTTATTTTTTAAAATAAATTTATGAGTTTCATATGAGTCCACACATGAAACCACAAATCTAATGATAATTTTTAAAAATAAAAGGATAAGAGAAGGATACGAGTAAATGCTGTACAATTTCTTTAAATAAGTGGGCCCTTTTTTACTTTGTGTTTAAAAACATGCTTATAATATTTTTAATTCTCTTTTTCATTCGGGGTAATAGTGAAAAAAATTCTTATGTAATCATTTTCTCTCATTGAATTAGAAAAGAAAAATAAAAAAGTCAACTTTTTTTTTTCCTCAAATATATATATTTTTTTTAGAGGTCGTCAAATAAATATTAGGTATGTACTCATGACCTCCGGTTTATAATGATTATAAATTAAGGATAATACATAATAAATCCTAAAGTTTGATATCAATTTTAAATTAATTCCTAAATTAAAAATTTCGTCAATGTCTGTTCCGAAATTTCAAATTTAATTTTTGCAATTAGACCCTCAAGAATTAGTCTTCTTAACATGAGAGCTAGACTTGGGATACTTTTTGGCACTGAATACCCCTTAACACGATTGTGTCTTTTTGTTTGAATTTTTGAATTATTATAATATTGCCGCCCGACGGCCCACCACAACCACCACCACGACGGTGTCTTTTTGTAATTTTATTTTTCTTTTAGGCTTTTACGCATGTAAAATTTGTTTTGTAGGCTTCTGGGGCCACAAAATTACCTTGTACAACTCATATGGAAGAATTTAATTTTAGGGCAAAATTGTTCTATGCGCTAAGCTTAGGGCCTCCATATATATAATTAAGCAGCATCTTTCAAAAGAGTAGGCTTGAATTGCAACAAGTGGCAGTCTAATGGTTTTAGATCGTTTGAACGGCACAAGATTTAATATAATGTTTGTTTTAGTTAATGGATATTTTCCGGATTCATGTAATAAATGAACTATTTTCTATGTAAATTGTTGTATATTATAGAATTTGGAGTAATGGCATGGATTTCTCGATTGTGGTTTAAAACTTGAAGAAGTTTAGCTGTAATAGTTCAAGATTTATCATTAAAAACTAAAGATGATTTTTTTTTTTTTCTAATTAAAACTAAAGATGATTTATTTGCAAACTTTGCCCCTTCTTTTTTTTTTTTGAGAAAACTTTGCCAATGGATGTGTATAATGCTTCCTTACTGGTTAGTGGTTTATGCAATAATACTACCAATATTATAAATATTGAACTTCTAAATATGTGTAATCATGGTCCATGGATGTCCTATAAGATTGAGATATTTGTGTTTAAGTTTGTTGCAAAATAGTTAGTCAGCAGGTTGAAAAATAATTAAAATTTAATATGTAAAATGGTTTTAGGGTGGCTAAATTTATGATAAGTAGCATTTTATGACTCTTTTTTTTTTTGTTGGTTTAATTTGATTCACCCAACCGTCACTATATGACAAAAATTAACAGTTGTTTGAATTTAATGAATTCATCTATGGCGTTTCTTTCTTTTTACTATTATTATTATTGGTTTGAAATTAAATTATAATGTAGTCATTAATCCACACCTAGTCAACTCGGTACTCATACAATTGCTTATAAANTCCAATTTCACTTAATAAGAAATTTAGTGTGAAACTTAGTACTCCTAAATGCTTTTATAATCCCTTCAAAAAAAAAAAAACAAGCTTTTATAATCTACCTACTCTATGTAGGATACTTATCTTCCCAATGTAGGACTATAATTTTACAACTTCAATAATTTTTTCTTTCTCTTGTTGGTTTTCTAATAAAATTTTACGTACTTTGGGCTATCAAATGAAATTTACCTTAGCCCCTATATAACCTTATACATCGTCATGTATCATCAATTAATATAGATTCAAAGCTTCTAAACAAACATTACTATAATATTAACAACTAACTTTTATCTAAGCAAAGTTGACAATGTGAGCCATTTACTCAGCACTTTATTTTAGCGAATTTTTCACTCTACAATGTGACAATTCTTTCACTCTACAACGTGACAATTTGTTAATCTGCAAAATATCGAGGTGTGTTACATGTGAAAAAAGTAATTGTATAAGTCTACGATTTAGTAATTAAGTAAATTATTATGAAATAAATTTATATGAAGAGCCTTTAATAATGTTTCGCATTTTTCAACTATGGTAATCCAAAATCATCATGGTATTTTACAAAATGATATGAGTTATCTCTGTTATTATGCCAAGTCTAATATACTATAAATTACGAAAGAATTGTAGAGTCATTGCTGATATACTATTGTCGTTGTTGCTAATTACTTGATATTAGCGATGACAAGTCTTTTCACACGAGGCATTTTTAGCGACAACATATGTGGATTGTGGCGTCTAACTTATAATAACGTTTTAGATGAGAGTTCCATTCATTCAGTACTTAACGGATATTTGACAACCTGTTTTTTCGTCGATTAAAGAGCCCCAAATTTTCTAAATTGTCTGTGAAGTTTACGCTTGTGTATTAGGTCAAGTCGGGGGAATGTGCAACGCCACAAAACTTCTCTCTGTATGTGCGCGGCACTTGGTGGGTGGATTATCCAGCTTAGGCCTGGGCATCGGTTAATATCTATATTGGTGCGAAATTGTCGGTGATTAATTTCGCCGAACGGAAAGATTGGTCGGTGTATTCCGGTTTAATATCACCGATATTTCCCGATTACATACCTAATTTTCGAATAATTATCGGTATTAAGGCTTAATCGGTAATTAAGCGGTCGGGTTAAGCGGTTTAACCAATTTAACCGTATGTTAGTGATTGTTTTAAACTATTGTGAAGTCTAAAGGTATTTTTAAATGGCCCAATTTCGGGTTCTATATTTCTGAGTCCTAACCTTAGATAGTACTTATCTTCTCTTCTGTATTATGTCATGATACAGGCTAGAGATCATGATAATAACTCCTTCCGAAGTCCTGCGGTAAATTTAAGTAAATATGGGCGGTGTCTCTAAATATTATCTTTTGAGACTCCAATGGGCATTCAATCTGGTTGTGAGCTATATCCCCTGAAAAATCTGCAGTATCTTCTTCACTTATAAATTTCTAGTGAGAGCGGGTATATTAAGATTAAATTATGTTTCTCTTCTTTGGTGCGCATTTCTTTCATCGTTCTGTTCCGGGCCATAGGCTACCTTGTCACATGCAAGCTTTCAACTCAATACCTCAAAATGTAAAAAATAAACAATATCTATGAAGAAGACACGCTGTCTATTGTCGATCCGTATTCACGAACCAAGCGGAGACTCACGCGGAAGGCAGAGCTCCGGATTACTGCTGGGCCTGAAAAAACTAATGGAAGGATAAGGCTTCACTTTTATATGAACAATAAAAAAAGAAGTATATGAACGTTTCTAGAGGAGGTCAGAAATTCAGAATCGTGAAAATTTTGTTAAGGGATACATACTTCATCTATTAATGTAATTTTCTTTTGAAAGTTTAAAACATACAAGTATCACACGGTTGATATGACGATTTTGAGCGCACAGTTTGCTACAACTCAACTTCACTATATATGTAAATAATTAAATGCAAAAACATTGAAATTGGGCTGCAAGACCCAGTCTAAACCGGCGAAGAAAGGTGTATTGAGACAAGGCCTGAATCATCTATATATGAAAATGAACACATGTGAGAACTTCCAAATACAATCAAACTGAGAACATAGTCTGTCTGATTAGATCATGTAACAATATATATAGAGCGCGAACTGTGCATCTATATACTTATTTGTACAAGGAAATGACAGGTTCAAATTCCACGTGACTACTCCATCACCTATTCATTGGATAAGTCCAGCTATAGTATTTCTTGAAATACAAAATTCACCAAGCTAGATAATTATAGAAGCTGCACATATCTAATTAGGCCTCTTGAAATCACTAGATTTACTCTAATTATACTCTATACTATGATTCATACACTACTAAACACCAGTCTCATCTTGCTAATTACTAATGTATTTATGTCAGTATATTACACACAGATAAATATTTAGAGGGATAATATTAATTACAACGGCACGATAAATAATTTTAATATTAAGTCATAAATAACCTCCTTAACATATGCTCAGATTTGTTGTACAACACGCAAGCCTCATTCCATAAAATGCCTGCCCAATATAATATGCATAGCGCGTCACCTGTACATGAAAATATTGCACACATTGTCAGATTTCACTACACCATCCGTAATAAGGGGATTGAGTATATATTTACCAGACGAGGGGGGACCTAGAAGTACCATTCAATTCCAATATATCAGCTAGCAATGACATAATAATTCTACACAATGTCAAGCATCCAAAGAATATCAAACAGAAACATTGCACCGACTAGCATGTAACAGAGTACTATACACATTACCCAACAAGCTTTTATGCCGAATCAGAGTGAACAGAAATCAACAAGCATTCCAAAAGTATCAAGGATAAATAGTCTCTTTAGACTAGTATCGCGACCTCTTCCCGCCTGTCCCTAAGGAGGGGATAGTTCCTTTTCCTTTTCAAAAGCCCACAAGGCACACATACTGACATACTACAAGTCTACATACTACATTAAACTTTACAGTCCTTACTACAAGTCTACAGTACAAACTACAACCAAACAAGCTAATCCAATTTAATTACAAATTACAAGCCAAATAAAAAACAATGTTCACAAACTAATAATTTTAAATGTCCAACAACCATTTCAAATGTTCAACAACAACCATTCCAAATTGTCCTTACTCCTCAAGTAGCCAAGCCAATCTTCAATTTACTTCATTCACTTCGATAATCAAAAAAACCAAGTTAATCAACACATAAACATTAATCATAGTGATCAATAAAATTGAAAAAGAGTAAAACACCATAAACAAGTTAAGATGCAAAAAAACTTACCAAATATTTTCAACATCCCTCAAGTCTTAATCCGTGTCCAATGTGATAGAATTAGATGTAATTTCTACAACAAGAAAATTTATAAAGAATTAGTAAAATACAATTCAATCAAATAATTGAACCAATGAACAAATATAGAATTTACAAATATTACCTGTGTCAAGCCGGTAGCTCTCTTCATCTTCACCAAAATGCAAGTGTGACTCATCATGCTCACCAAAGGGAGTAGATCTCAACCAATTCTGAGTACATAAAAGAGCCTCCACTGTTTTTGGAGCCAAAGAACTCC
>FXXK01002518.1:0-14117 GCA_900184695.1 Betula pendula | reverse complement strand
CATGAATAAACTCATGGCCACAAACAACGTCGCTATTGGTCACAGTTCTTCTTTTAAAACAATCAATTGCACTATCCATAGCAGTTGCATTGTCAGCAGAAATAGTCAAAAGCCCTAGACTCCCCCATTCCACCAAACATTGTTCTAATTCCCTCGCAACCGTGACCCCCTTGTGATCCAACACCGGGCGAAATGCCAAAATTCTTTTCTGATATTTCCAAGAAGAATCAATGAAATGTCCAGTGACACACATGTAATTCATATTCTGAATCGAAGTCCACGTGTCAGTAGTCAAACAAACCCTTTGACTAGTCGCCATAAACTTGGCCTTCATTGCATTCTTAGTCTTTATATACAGCTTAACACAATCCTTCATCATTGTATAGCGAGAAGGAAGCTTAAATCGAGGTTCAATAACCCTAAACAATTTCTTAAACCCCATCTTCTCCACAATAGAAAAAGGCATCTCATCAATAATAATCATCTCACAAAGTGCCTCCCTGATATGCTTTTCAGAATACTTGGCAATCATTAAATTGTTACAACTGTCACCACTCTCAGACTGCCCGGCCCCGAAAGTTAACTTAGATTGAGATCCATCTTGTTGAGATTGTAAGCTCTTCAACTTTGGACATGCTCTGACATGGTACAACAAGTTAGAGGTGCCATTCTGTTTTCCGTGGCATTTAAACTCAGCCCCACAATAGTTGCAATGAGCCACAGGTGAATCTTCAGGACTATTTACATCTTTCGTAAAATGATCCCATGCTGCAGATTTTCTTGAAACATTTCTTGTTCTTTTTTTGTTATGGAGTGGTGGTCGTCCACCACGACCACGACCACCATCTGGCATAGCACCAGCACTTCTAACCCCATGAGTATTGAACTCATCACTGTCAATGTCATCAAAGTCTTCTTCAACATCTATGGGAGTTGGGGCACTATTTGTAGGACAATGAGGAAAACTAGAAGCATTAGCTGATGAAGAAGGTGTACGTGTACCAGTGCCAATATCTATAGGTGCATCCATCTGAAATCACTAAACAACCAAAATACTCACAAAATCATCACCCAAAATTGCCAATTAATATAGCAACATTACATTACTAATTTACTAGGCTACTAGCAGATCAGTTACATCATACATACTCATTGCTCAAACAGTTTTAAATAGTGTATAACTGTATATATTGACACGTGTGCTCATACATCATATATACCCGTTAAATCAATAAACAATATCTTAATCGTAAAATAAATCATTCCATTTCACCTAAGATTCTATAAAGTTATATAAATGCAATAGTTTTTTTTTTTCTAGAACTAAGATAGATAATATTATTTGTGGTTAAAAATTCCAACAAAGTTCCTGTAATTTTGATAAGACAATGTAATTTATAAAACTTAAAAAAAAAAAAAACAAAGGCATCGAATCAGAGTTATACATTCTACCAACCAAACTAATTTACAATTTTGAGTCTTTGACCAACCTCCGTCGATTCCTCCTCTTAGTCCTCTATATAAAGTCCAGCAAAGCAGGCCATGTAAAGCACCCATCAATTCTACTTCAATTCTATTGAAAAGCTACACCAAAAGATCGATCAAAAGAAAAAATATGGCTTGCTGGTCTGCAGAGAATGCCACAAAAGCCTACCTCAAAAGTCAAAACTTTGAAAATGGTGAGTGTTAATTACCCTTTATTTTACATGGATTTTAGATTCCCATTTCACCTTTGCTTTCAACTAATTTTACTTAATTAATGTAGGGGCAAAAGGCGGAAGAACCAGACGTAACAGAGTTTATTCAAACCTGCTTATATATTCATCTATTTTTAGCTTTTCATATTACAATCTGCAATTTCTTCTCAGACCCAAACAGGCAAACACCCTTCAATATATACAGTTACCCAGTTTTACATCATTTTGGACCAAAATGATGTAAAACTGCATTTTACAGCAATTTCTTCTCTTCCAAATCTCTTTGTATAATTGTATCTATCAGAAATTAAGAAACAAGGACTTGCTGACTTACAGTGGGTCAGTGGCTACGGCCCACGGGCAGATCTGGTGGCTGACTGGCTGGTGCGGCGTGCGTTACGTCCGGGGAGGTGGTCTGGTGGCTCCGTGGCTGGTGCGGTGCAGGTGAGGTGCGATCCGTGGACGTGGTCTGGTGGAGGCGTGGAGCCGGTGCGGACCGTGCGGTGCGATGTGATCCCTCCGATCCGTGGAGGTGGAGCCGTGGAGGTGGATCTGGTGGCCGGTGCGGTCCGTGGAGGTGGAGCTAGGGCGGTGCGGCGCGGTTCCTTGCTGGGCGGCGCAGTGACTCGGTGAGACCGTGACCGTGAGAGGTTGAGACTTGAGAGACTGAGTGAGTGGCGAGTGCTGTGACTGTGAGCTGTGCGGCGGATCAGTTTTTTTTAAGTGTTTAAACTTTAATAGGTTGNGTGGTCTGGTGGAGGCGTGGAGCCGGTGCGGACCGTGCGGTGCGATGTGATCCCTCCGATCCGTGGAGGTGGAGCCGTGGAGGTGGATCTGGTGGCCGGTGCGGTCCGTGGAGGTGGAGCTGGGGCGGTGCGGCGCGGTTCCTTGCTGGGCGGCGCAGTGACTCGGTGAGCGTGAGACCGTGACCGTGAGAGGTTGAGACTTGAGAGACTGAGTGACAGAGTGAGTGGCGACTGGCGACTGGCGAGTGCTGAAGATTCTTACCTCCAAACCCCCTTGTACCCGCTCTTCAGATTCTTACCTTCACAGTGTGAGTCTGTGAGCTCTGTGCGGCGGATAGGGATTAGGGAGTATATGTTTTAGATTAGGGATTCGGGAGGGATAGCCGGATACTGATAGTCTGATAGGGAGTTTTAGGTTAAAAAAAAAAAAAAAACCAAAACGCCACCGTTTTGGTAAAAAAAAAATTAAAAAAAACCAAACTTCCAAAACGACGTCGTTTTGATTAAATAATTTTTTTAAAAAACTATCGGTTAAATCGGTTAAATCGGTTAATCGATTATTTAATTTTTTTAACCGACTACCGAATTAACCGAATTTTTTTTAACCGAATTAACCGATTACCGAACCGACAACAGTCGGTTACGGTCGGTAGGCGGTTCGGTGGCGGTCGGTAAGCGGTCGGTAGGCGGTTAACGGTTAATTTGCCCACCCCTAAATTCCAGCTAGCTCCCCCATGCAAGGACTAGAGAGAATTCAAAGAGAGAAGTAAATT
The DNA here is from genome assembly GCA_900184695.1 of Betula pendula. Taxonomy (NCBI): domain Eukaryota; kingdom Viridiplantae; phylum Streptophyta; class Magnoliopsida; order Fagales; family Betulaceae; genus Betula; species Betula pendula. The sequence goes on along the minus strand of FXXK01002518.1, from coordinate 10,901 downwards.
AATCAGGAAAAAGTTTACATACCTCATTTAAATTATCATATAATTAATAATGTCTCTCTTAAGAGTAATAATATAAGTCACCCTCTATGTCTACCTTGTGTCCATAAAAAATGACATGACTTTTAAAATCTCCATTAGATCAAAAGTCAATAATTATCGATAATAAATTTAATGGTGATTTTAAAAGTCACATCACTTTTGGTTGACACAAAGTAAATATGGAGGGTGACATATATAATTACTCCTTTCCTCCTCTCAAATTTTTAATTGTGACAATGTCTTCTTTAAACTACCAAAAAATTGTTAATATGCTCTCCAAAGCCAACAAAAAGACAAAAATGACCCTACAAATTTTTTAATAAGACAAAAATAACTTTATGAACTCAAAAAAAAAAAAAAAATTTTTTATATAAATTTGAATTTTGCCAATTGGATGGTAGTTTTTTTTTTTTAATAATTATTTTTTTTTTGTTTTGTTTTGTTTTTAATTTTTAGTTGTAGTTTTTTCTAGCCCTTATTTTATTTTATGAAGGGTATTTTTGTTATTGAGGGGTACATTGACATTTGTCCGGTAGTTTGAAAGGATATTGTCACAATTAAAAGTTTAAAAATATATTATCAATTAAGTGATAGTTTGAGGAGGATATGTAAACTCTTTTTAATTAATTAAGTAGCGGTTGTAAATGGTGTGCATGCAAATTAAGCTAGCTCACACCGAATTCGGGTGCGTGCGATCTACTCAATCACTCAATTATTTAAATCCCCTTTGTCCACGAAATCTCCTGCAACTTCCCTTTTTGACTCTCTCTCCAGAAGATTTTGTCGTTTAATTATGAACGGCTGCCTACGTTCATAAATTTTTCCAGCATATATACACAGAGCTTTGTATGTATGTATATATGTACTTTGGGCTTTAAGGGAACTGCCGACCGCGTGTGTTTTTTTAGTTTTTTTCTGTAGCCAAGCAATGAACCATGTTTTTGCTAGTTAGTGTAATGGATCTATTGGCATGCAAAAAGATGGAGGCATTGCTTGGTTTAAGTGGAATCAATCTCTATATAATCACCAACAAGTTAACTGCACAGTCAATGTCCAAATAATTTTTTTTTTTTAAAAAAAAAGAACTGAGAGATCTTTTCGTCAAATAGCATTTTGTCTCTTTTTAAAACATTGAAGGAAAGAAAAACCAACGGTCAGTTTTACAAGGATGTGTAAATTGTATTTCCCCATAAAAAAAAAAAAAAAGGAAAAGAGGTCATTAATTAGTGACATACATAGTAATCTTTCATAGGTTTTTTATTGGCTTAATTTGATGTCAAAATTTTTCATGTAACTTGCTCTAAATTACTCTATTTTTTAGTTATTATTTTTTGTAGTCCACCAAGTAAGCTCATTTGCTTTATCATCTGGAGTTAGTACTAACAAAGGTCTTTTAAAGGAACCACAGAGATCGTCTGCAGTCAGTACGGACGAGATGTTTTTGAGAAGCCACATAGAGCCTTGTCTGCAGCCAGTATAGATGAGATACTTTTGAGAAGTTACAGAAAACCTCGTTTCTAATCTCTTCTGAAGTAAATATGTACGAGGAAGCTTATAACGAATTCTAGAGAACCTCATCACTAATCTCAACCGTCTGGAGGTAGTACGTATGAGGATACTTATGAAGACTTCCCGAGAATCTTGTCTTAAATCTTGTACGAAGTTAGTACGGACAAGACATTCAGTGAAGACTTCTAGAGATGCTCGTTTGCTTTCTCAACTACATAGTACGGACGTGTTGATATTTTTAGCCGTGTATTTCTAGGTATAACCTAGATGCGTACTGACGAGCTTCAACCTCGTACGGACGCCGACTTAGTTTAATGCTGAAATCCTTTTTTAGCTAGAATTAGATTTTCTCAAAGGTTATATATAAGAGTCTTCTAAGCACGATTTTTTTAAGGTTATTCAGAGACTAAAATCCTATGTGCCAAGAAAGTGTTTGAGAGCTTGAGAGTTGATATTTTTCTCTCTTAGAGTTTTGTTCTTCAATTATGCTACACATCTGAAGTCTATCGGAGGTTCTGATAAAAGAAATTAATAGAAGAATATTTTTGAGGTTCTAGGAGAACTACTGCGGTAGCAGGTAAGCAGGTCACTTGTCTAGTAAGTATGTCTCTCACAAAGATTTTGTAAGTATGAACACCTTGTAATTTCTCATTCTTTTATATTGGATTGATTTATTGGATTTGACTGTCTCGGAACGGTTTTACTTTTGAAGAGATTCTTTAAAAGATTTTCATTTCGTCATCAAAATATTTGTGTTGATTGATTTATCACTTTCATACTATTTGGTAAATGTTTGTATGGTTACTTATTTTTTAATTCTAGTTGATTTTGACATACACTTATTCAACCCCCTTTTATGTGTTGTTTAGAGTCTATTTTATTATTTTCACTCTTGTAAAGTTAAAGTGGTATATATATATCCCTAAAACACACACACACATATTTCACAGAATTATTAAATCTTCTTCTCAAACTTATTTCAACGTAGTAACGGCAATGGCAGCTTGACTTTTATATGCTAAAACCCCCAAAGTCTCGTTCACGCTATTTCATTGTGCTCGTATCATTTATCTTCCAAATTAAATAACCTTTCATGTTTGCGTAAATGCTTATACTTTCTTCCAATTTATTTCTTTGAATCTTGGAACCAAAAAAATTTTGGTACGCTCTACGGGACAAGTTGCAAACGTTGAACCCCACTCCTAACTTCTTCAATTTTTTTTTATTTTTTTTTTAATTTTTTTTCGTCTCAGCTCATAAACTTCTTCGATAACTTCAAACACTACGAATTGGACTATTTGCTCCACGTGGATATCTCATGTACATATTAGAAATTTTGGACGGCTTAGACTTTGTTTGTTAATGGGGAAAATATGCTTCGTCCCCTCCAAAATTACCTCCATTATTCTCATTTGCACTTTCAAACTACTAAGTGTTGCACTTACATATGTCAAATTACTAATTTTTTTACTAAGCAAACCCATTCCGTCAACGTCATACGTTCAAAATTGATAAAACATTCTTCTTAAAATACTTTTTTTTTTTAAAATAAAAAACCAATATATATATATAAAATTAAAAAATTAAAATAAAACTAAAAAAACTAAATTAAAAAAAGAAATAAAAACTTAAAGGGTGGTTCAGCCACCCAAAATGGAAAGGAGGGACGGGGGCGGCTAAACCACTCTCAAAATCAAAAGTGGTGGGGGCCGAACAACCCCCACAGATAAAGGGCAATTCTAGTATTTCAAGGGTCAAAATTGGGGGGTATGTTGAAAAGAATTTCGTCCAAATAGTCATGTACAATGCACGTAATCACTTTTTCATCAATTTTAACGTTTGACGCTGACGGATGAGCTTTTTTGTCAAACAATGGTAGTTTGTTGTATTTAATTGTTACACTTGGTAGTTTGGAAGTATAAATGAAAAAAAAAAATGGATGTAGTTCGGGGCTTAAGTATATTTTCCCCTTTGTTAATATATTTTGAAAGCATTTTTGTTTTTTTTTCTTGTTTTAGAAAGTGTTTTGATGAAGATAATGAGGTGAAAGTATTTTTTTTTTTTTTTTGTGTTTGGATTATTAATTGTTAATTTTTTCTTATGAAAATAGAGTAAAAAATAAAAAAAATAAAAACAAAAAATTTTAACGAAGCAAACCCTACTGATAACTTGAAGTAGTGTAGTTAACTAAATTCAAACAATATAAGAGCATTCACAGCTTCAATGATTTTTTTCTTTAAAAAAAGTCTCATAATTCAATTTAACAGCTTGAGATCAACATACAGAGTATAACATTCAAGCCTCTCAACCATTAGCTTAGATTTTTTTTTTTTGAAACAAAAGACAGAAAAAACACGTTGAAACCTTTTAGTTCACAGAATAAAAAAAAAAAGAAGTGAAGTATGAACCTGATTCCATATCCAGTGATAAATGTTATTAAATTTAGGAAAAAGTTTATATACCCCTTAAATTACCATTCAATTGACAATGTCCCCCTCAAACTACCAAACAATGCAATGTACTCTCCAATGATAACAAAAAGACGAAAATGACCTATAAGATTTTTCAATAAGACAAAATGCTCTTTTTTAATTTTATTTTTCAAATAATAATTTTTAAATGAAATCTTTATAATTTTTAAAAATTTAAATTTGACCAATTGGGTTGAGTGTTATATATATATAATAAATGTTAGTTTTTTTTTTAGTTTTAGTTTTTTCTAACCTTATAAATTCGAAAATAATAATAATAATAACAATATTTTTTTTAAAAAATAATTATAATTTTTTTAACGAAAATGTTTATAATTTTTTTTTATTCTTGAATTTGTCCAATTGATTTGTAGTGTTTTTTTTTTTTTTTTTAAAAATAATTTTGTTTTTGTTTTTGTTTTTTATTTTTTATTTTTAGCTTTAGTCTTTTCTAGCCCTTATGAATTATAGTGTTCTTTTTTTTTCAAAAATAATAATAATATATATATATTTTTTTTAATTTTGAGTTTTTGTTTTTTTTTTTAAGAATTATTTTTTAAAATTTTATTAAGGGTATTTTTGTCCTTAAGGGGACATTGTCATTTGTTTGGTAGTTTGAGGAGAACATTGTCACAATTAAAAATTTAAAAAAATAATATTAATTGGATGATAGTTTGAGGGAGGTATATAAATTTTTTCCTTAAATTTACCATTAAATCTATAGCACCGTAAAACCGGTCTAATGGTAAATAATAATTATTATTTTTTTTAAGAAGGATGAAAATGAGGAGTAACATGTCTCCTTTCTCAATTTTTTTTTTTTTCCCTCAAACCCTGACACGGTAAAAATGGGGCTGTGACCTCAAAGTCTCTCTCTCTCTCTCTGTGGGCCAGACAGACGACAGAGACAGGAAAAGTGAGCAGAGAGTTGGGAATACAATCCCATCAAAAATCTTAACTTTACATAAGCAACTGAAGTAGTAGACCTGTCTACAAAGTAGATCACTAGATCGAATAGAGTAGTTCGACACTTTCGCTTTAATGTCAAACGTGTGTTTATAATGATAAAGTCCAGCATACGTATCCTATGCCCCACTCCCTCCTCGCTTTAAATCTTTTAGAGTACTGAAGTTGGATTTTCTGCAACTCTGCACTATTTTTTTTTATTTATTGTTTTCTTCCTAGCTATTTCGGTCTCTATTTCCTTTCTTGTCATCTCTTCTTCTCTGTTCCCACCTATTTGTCTGGATGATAAATGGGATGTAATAATTAAATCTATTACGTAATCCTATAACCTTTCATTTGTGTTTTTCAGGGATGCCCATGTCTTAAGTCTTAACTTTTCAAAAAACTTTTTCTTTTTTTTTAATCTTATCTATTTTTTAGGGTTTGTTAGAACATCTTTTAGAGATTATTTTAGGAGTTTTTTTAATTTTTTTTTAATTAAATTGGGGTCCACCTTTCATTGAGAGGTGGGCCCTAATTTAATTAAAAAAATAAAAAAAAAATTCTAGAAAGACAATTAACATGGTTGAAGGGGTACCAACGAATACTACAGATTTTAGTTGATTTACTCAATTTCAAGTATAAGTTAACAATCTAATTAATTAGACAACTAATTTGCTCCAAATATCAGGTCATTGTTTCATTGGTACGATTAGTTTGTTAGGGACGGAATTAGTAATTTTTATGAAATGAGGCGAAAGTATGAATAATAAATATATTAAGATTGAAAATAAAATTAATATATAAAAAATAAAATTAATATCCATATTAAGAAAATATACAAAATAATTGTTTCTTAATATATTACTAGTTTCAACTCACTCACCTATTAAAATGGAACTTGATGCTCTTAATAATTGTTTTTTATTTTTTTATTTTTTTTCGCATGTTATTTTTTGACGAACCTAAAAATTGAAACTCGAAGTTGTAGCCTCATATTTGATTAAAGTTAGACAAATCCGGAGGATGATTTATAAACAATAATTTTTCTAATTTTAAAATTTCCTTTTTATCAAGTTGACCTCAATAATGATAACATTGTGGATGACAGGATTTGTCAATTTAAATCTCTTCCAACAATGAATGAGATTGTGATGCAGTGTGACGTAGTGGGTTTGCAAAAATAACAAACGAAGAATCACAACTCTTCTCAAAACCAAGAGTCGATCAAGGATTTGAAGTAGGATAGACAAGAAAACCATTCCTAAAGTGTTTCCTATTGATAAACTTATCAAAATACACCAAACTAAGGCTCTAGACAGTCATAACATATATTTATACTACTTATACTCCTAAACCTAAGAAAAATAATAAAATAAAGTTGGTTTACAAAAATTTGCCTTAATTCGTTCGAACGTGTAAGCGGCTAGTTCGAACCTAACTAGGGTTTCATCATATTCGATCTCACTTGAATTCTCAATTCATTCAGTAGTTTGTTTGAACCCAACTTTGGATGAGTTATCGAGCGAGTGCTTATGAGAAGACCTCGTTCGAGTCCAACTTCAGACGATTTATCAAATGAGCTATTCTGTCAACTTGTTCTAAAGCTCATCCAAACAAAAACTACATATGGGCTATTTTGTCAAGCCTTTAAATATTTTCTTTACAGCCCGTTTTGACTCCTTACATGTTGGAATTAGAAAAACTTAATGAAATGACTTTGTAACCTTTTGAATGAACATTCAAACGCCACCAATGCAAGTATGCCCTCATCTGATGTCAGAATCATGATATATGACCATTTATTAAAGTGGGTCTGAATGACAACGTTAGATTGTCCACGATAGTAATGTTTAGGAATTAAAAGAAAGAAATGTCTATTGTATTGTGTTCATTTTTTGTTTTTCCCTTTTTTGGGAAGAAAGGATGTCATAATTTGATTTATCTTAAGTCGAAGAAAGTTCTTTTCCATGTTTGATTCTTGTCTCGTAGCTTTATGTATTGAAGCTTCAGAGTGTATTTAATTGGTGCTTTAATAATGATCTCTTTATGTCGTGTACTCAACATAGTTATAGAAAACAAATTATGTTCAATTCTTAAGTGAGGTATTCTTAAGTGAGGTAAACATTGAATTTATTACAGATCTTGAGGGGAATTATGAAGTACTTAAAAAATATAGAAAAAATTTGAGAGCTATGGTAAAAACAGGAAAGCTTGACAAATTATGTTTAATTCTTAAGTGAGTTAAACATGCATTGATTTATCTTAATATGACGAGATGATGAAATACGCATATGCATTCAAATTCTTCTTTAAATAAAAAGGGGGTGGGGTGGGGGAGGGCGGCCCTCCCCTTCCTCCGTCCCTGTTCTGACATGTCCAGGTTTAAAAATTATATGATATTGTACATTTTTTTTTTCTGCAACAATAAATACAAACATATATGGTACGTTGATATATAAAAGTCTGCACAATCTGCCTTGTGGCCCATTGGGTGGACCTAGATGCTTCCTCTTTAGACATTCTTGATAATTCTAGGTCTATGTCTCATCAGACCATGCTGGCAGCACGATCTTGGGCGCAAATATAGCTTATTGCTCACCTTTGGTTAATTTCTCAAAAAACTTATATAATGGTACTGAGCAATAAGCTTAATTATATAATTAATGTTTGTTCAAAAGTTATTCTATGTTGTTTATTGTCAGACCCAAGACTTACATGCCTAGCTCTTTGGGATTTAAAATTTTGAATGAATTCTTTTGGCTCTTGCTAACCAGCATCTCCGAGAATTAATCTAAAACGTTAGATACAACGAAACAAAATGTATATAAACCGATCGTATATTTTACTTGAAATGAAGAGATCCTATTAATTTCTAACAAAGCTGATCGATCTAAACAAGACGCTTCTTTAATGTTGAAGTGGTGGCACATGATAATAATAAATGTTGATATTAGTATAATGCAAACTGGAAATGGGTATGTGTGTCTTAGCTAAAATTGCGCCAACAGGAGTAACTAAATGAGAACGTGCAAGCAGTAAATACACAACATGCTACAATTAATTGCAGCAAATTTCGTGCACATGCAAACTAAATATATATATAATACAGTACACTCATTGAAATTTTGAAGACCAAACATACTTAAATAATTTAAAATACATCTTTGGCACAGAAAATTTGGAGAGAGAGAGAGAGAGAGAGTAAGTGGAGGAGAACCAATATTGGGCCTTGAGATGAGTGGGTAACATATTTGTTCTTGAAGTAATAATGTTACATGCACTATGTTTTTTATTAATATAGTGTGATAATAGTCACTAATGTGATTTGAAAAAAAAAATACAAAAAAAAAAAAAAAAAAATAATGCGTTTGAGAGAAGTAAGAGAGGCCGTTGATCGCACCTAAACTCCAAATCTTGAATGCTTGGGAAGAAAGGAATCGAAATAAGCTAAGAGACTTGTCGGAGTGGCCGAAGGGGAATTCCTCCGAACAATGCTTAACTCAACAAAGGGTCTTTCTTTTTATCAAGCATCGTCCCTGTGCATCACTATGGCTAGGTCACTACCCCGTTGGGCATATATTTAGTTTTGCATGGGCTCGACTTACATCTTGTAGCGAGGTTCCATGCCAGGTGTTGTTCGCTGGTTGGATATCAACCTAGGGAGATAACAAAATCTCACCCTAGCCAAAAAATTTAAAAGTCACTTAAAAACTTTTTTTTTTTTTTTAAAAAAAGTTTCTATCCTTTTACACTAAAAGTTTTGGTTCCATCCCTGTCACCAGGCCGGCAGCTCATGTCCAGTCTCTAAGGTCATATTCATGCATGTCCTCAGTTTGGGCCTGGTTGGGTTGTTATTTGGCATATCAATGTTTGCTCCACAACATGCAACTATTTAAAGTAAAAGTAATTGATACAGCACAAGGGCTACACAAATATGAGGCAGCTAGGGATATAATCAAGCTGAGTATTGAATGGTCAAGCATAGTTTGTTTAATTTTGTTTCGAACATGAGCTTATCATCAAGCTGGATAATATGTTCAAATTTGGTTCATTTATTTTTCGAATGAACTCAAACTTGTTCATGAATTGCTCAATTAACTTATTCGTTACTTATAGAAAGTTAATACCGTGAATTTTTATTTTATTTTTCATAAATTCATATTGATAGTTAATAAGATAAATTAACTCGAATCTTAAACGATCTAACATTGACTATATGTGTAAGTTTTATAGTATGTACATACATTCGTTATACACACACACATATATATATATATCTATATATACATATACACGTACACACATAAACATATATATATCTATGTTAAGACTCACAATTACAATAATTTAAGCTATATTTACTACATAATTATGAAGATAATTATCTTTTATCTTTTGAATACTTAAGATGTTTGCATTACAAAGTTAGAAATAATACTATATGATTAGAGTTGAATTTATACGAGTTCAGATCATTAACTAAATTAGCCTAAATTTCTGTTAAGGTCGAGACTTGGGCTCGAACCGTTTACAAACAATACTATTTATTTACGGCCCTAAAAGCAAAAATACAAATAGCGAGTTATATTAGCTCATAAGAGTAACGAGCTAATTAAACTGGTGAGAAAACGTTGATTGGTCAGAATAGACAAAAAGAGAAAGGCTGTGAAGTGTGAAATATATTTCCAAGTTAATTTGAACTTAATAGAGATAAGTACTGGTAGAATACGGCTAGACATTCTTTGGAGAAAGACCATATAAAGATGACCAAATAGTTTAGTAAAGTCACGTTAATTTGATAATCATCATGTTGAGTAAACAAAAGGGTTAATGCCTAAACAAATGCTTTAATTATTTAATCCGCAAATCATGGACACATCCTCTTGGGAAATTGTGGGGCTCCTAATTTGAAAAAAATAGGGAACTTCGTTGAAGTTGGATTAGTGTTGCATTGACCCACTTAATTATTTACTAATTTACAATATCCTTTACTCCAAATAAACAAATCTTAGTTTGAAAGATTACGTGTTGTATTGAGATACCAAATCCATAGTTGAATGCTAGGAATGTCAATTCTTCGGAAGAAAAAAATAAAAAAAAAGAGAACCTAGGAATCTCAAATGCTCATTCTGTGTATTGGGAATAGCTTGAGACCCGTTGGTTGGGAATCTAAAGCTTATTAAGAAACGTTTAGTGGTTAAATATTATTATTAGTGCATAACATACATTCCAAGTGATTGGGAATCTTTCTACGTGTCTATAAATGGGGGACAAAGAAGAGCTTAAGGAAATATCACATAGAAAATGCATCAACATTACATTCCAAATTAACCAATCTTTATTTATTTATTTGAGAGTGTCATGTCAGTCTTGTTTGATAGAATTATAGTATCTAGCCTTTCTCTAAATGCATATGAAAAGTTTTTGCCTTGATGTCCATTAAACATATGTTTGGTTTAGCGGGTTCAAAATATCCGGTTTCAAAAAATACCAATTTCAAAATGTATTTAATGAAATACGATTTTTAAAAATGCAGTTAAAAATTTGGTAAAATTGCAATTTAACCTTTAAAATTTTGAGTTTTAAAAAACGCATGTCATTGCTTGAAATTTGAAAACATGGATTCTTTTTTTAAAATTTTTTTTTTATAATTTTTCACATTCTCAAACTGCCATTTTTTTTAAACACAGATCCAAACATGACACTGCGCAATTTTATTTAAAAATGGACTTTTGACTTGTGAAATCAAAAGGCCAAACAAACTCTAAATAAACGAAACCATCAAAGAAATTTTTGTTTTGGACGGAGCATATGCTATGGGCTTATCTTAATTATCATCAGGTACTGTTAATAGTTTAATCGTAATAAATTTTATAGGCGGAACCTCACTTACCCCCCCCCTGAATTGTCATAGCCTTCTTGCCAATCCCCCCC
>FXXK01002517.1:24848-47907 GCA_900184695.1 Betula pendula | reverse complement strand
GTGTAGAGTAGCAATAGAATCAATCTCTCTCAGCCTTCCTAATTAAGTTCTAAAATGCCTAAAGTATTCAAAGATCCATAATATCCGGGAGACAGGGTACAAATGTATTGCAGGGTCCAAAAGTTCAATACAATTCGAACCAAACAGACCTTGTTGGAAAAATCCCAAAAAAGGCAACAATCTTAGACAGACAAGCAGGTTGGATGTCTTCCAAAAACTGAAATTTTCATTATATAGAGTACCCACAGATCCGGAAGCGCAAGCATCTAATTGCTATCCTACCAACAAAGTACCAATTGATCATGAGACGCCACCATTACGGTTCTTCATGCATAAAATTGAAAGTTTTTGCATTTGCACGCCTGCATTACTGCACTGTAACTGTCAGTAAACACAACCCAGCTTGTCCCCGAAGCTTAGGCTCCTTCAAGAAACAACATCCAAAATTCTTCCATACTGTGAGAATAAGGATAAAAGGAATCTCTTCAATTTGTTAAAGGAGTAAAAAAGTGAATACTTCATCATCCCATGAATAGTTCAATATCAAGATATATATTCATTTAAAAAAAAAGTTCAATACTAAAGATATAAGAAAATATAACAAGATAAAGGAAAGTAGTAAGATTATCCAATCCAAACTTCTAGGAGGCAATAAGGCAAAGACTCTAATCTTAATCCTCTTTTCGTGTCTATTCACAATCAACAAAATTAAGGACCCAAAGGAATATTATCCATAACTATTACAATAGGAAAGTAGGTAAGATATCTAAGATCCAGCTTCTAGGAGGCATAGGCAAAGACTCTAATCTAATCTCTTTTTCTTTCCATAATCAACAAACGACCTCACCTCATTCGTATCTCCCCATCGATTGCCCTCAATATTTTCTGTTCAAACAGCAAATTTTACTGCTAGGTTCATAAATTTGCACCCCCCCCCCCCCCCCCCCCCATATACCTCCAATTTAACATGGCCTAAGTTGAAATACCAAATCAAACGCATCAAAATCTATGTGGTTGCAACCCTGTATGGTCTCTATAATCTGAGCACAAAGTGTATTTGTCCATAACACCAATATCATCAGCTACTTGCAGGTTTTTATTTTACTAATCCACATATTCTCTAATAAAATGGATGGCATGGTAGCTGGATCGCTGAGTTCCACCACTTGTCAAATGCACTATTTTCTAGCAACTTTTTGTGAGTATTTCTAGTAACTTTAACTTATTTTAATCTTCAATGTCTTTATTTCTTGATTTCCCCATGACAATTTACATTGGTCAGCCAATTTCAATACTTCTTCCCCTTAAACCCTTCTCCATAACCATCCAAAATTTCCACTTGATCAAGCATAATTCATAAAAGCATTCTCTTAATTTGTTGCAAACATTTTATTTCTGCATCCAAAGAATTAACTACACCAATTACTCCCAGTTCTTTAACATAACATACACTTCCTTTTATTCAAACAGAGCCTCAATAATCTCTCAGGCTCAGAAAAATGAGTTAAAGCAAAGAAAAAAAGCTTTTATCAGGAATCAAACATATAAAAGGAACTAATCCTCAGTTTGTTTACCTAGAAAAATTTTTCACTGAAAACAACATGGCAATCACCACAGCAACTAATCCTGTTTGTTTCCCTAGAAAGAGTAGGAAATATCACTAATTCGCAATCAACTGAACCTATTACAATTAATTTGGCTGACTAAACTTATTTCGCGTAATTCAAACAGGATTCCGCGGGTTTCTCGGGAAAACGAAACAAAGTGCAAAGAGGTTACCTTCTTTCTTGACCTTTTCGTTGAGATTCTTAATGGTATATTAGTCTGATTAGGAGGTATATCCCCAGTCAGCATGGTTGTTGAAGAGGAGAGAGAGAGAGAGAGAGAGTGCTCAGCCTCTGTGTCAAAATGTAAAAGAGAGAGGGAGACGCTGATTTTGGAACCGGACTGAGCCCTAAATTTGAAATTTAATCTTAGAGCCTAAATTTGGGCTCAGAAATATAGGGCCAACAGGCCAAGTCCGAACTGAACCGGACCGAAACTATTGGCTATAATAATATAGGATAGTCTGGATTTCGGACATGAAAAAAAAATTTTAAAAAAAATTTGTGAGAAAATGACACTTTGGTCGGACGTGTAGCACTTCATTATATAGACATTACAGAGTCAGACTAAGAGTCCCTTTGGATTTGTATTTCAAAATATGACATAAATTTCAAAAATCGGCCTTTAAAAATTATAAGTGTCTTTAGCATATGAAAAATACTTTTTTTTTAATAGCCATATACTTCTCGTATGTTTTTTTATAACATATCTCATATGCTCTTTAAATAGCATAATAAAAAAGTATGTGCTCTTACATTCTTAAAAAGCACATATCACTTTTAAAAACTGATTTGAAAGAAATTTATGTCCTCAAAAATATTTAATTTAAAAATAGGTGATTTTAAAATGCGATTTTTAAAACGCAATTAAACGTTTGATAAAATCGTGATTTGACTTTTAAAATCGCAGTTTAACCTTTAAAAGTGTTCATGTTTAAAAATGCATATCTTTCGTGCAATTTAAGAACGCAGATTTTTACATTCTCAAACTTTAATTTTTTAAACGCACTCTTAAACAATACATTTTTAAAAAAAAAACTAAAGCGTGCATTTAACATTATACAGGTTAAACGACTCTAAAATTTAATATAAGATTGGACAGTAAAAATCATATATTGCCATCTTTTCAGTTATGAACAAATTTTTTGCGATATATAAATTGCATGTTTTTAGAATGTGATTTCTCATAGCATTTTAAAAATAGAAAATTATATACCTTTTTCAAATATCACTCAATTGAAATATTTTTTCCAAATTTTTAATAATGTCTCCCAAAACTACTAAAAAATTATTAATATTTTTAAATGACAAAATACCCTTAAAATTTTTTTAAAAAAAAAATTCAAAATAAATATTAAAACCAAAAAAAAAAAAAAGTGTGTGGCGAGAACGCTCCTTTGCTAAATGGGGGTCATTGAATTCTTACACACCTGTAACCGTAGGTTGCACCACCAATGAGTTCCAGGCATGCATTTCCGAAGCCATGCCTCTTTGGCCGGAAGCCACTCTCTCCGGCATGAAGACTTGCTTGGTGGAGGGGGAGTAGATAGTGTGAGGAGTAGTGGTGGGAGAGTCACACTATCTACTCCCCCCTCCATGGCACAGACAACACAGCCAAATTTTTCCAACATGGCCACATCCGGCCCAATAGCATATCATTACTCTATATAGGAGATGTTGTTTTCTATTTGTTCTTTTTGTTTTTATTTTTGTTTTTGTTTTGTTTTTTGTTTTTTTTTTTCTTGTGTTAAGAGGGAACCCTTACAATACAGGGCCACATCGTGTACTTAGACCTGTCAGACAAACTTCGAATTTATGCAAAGCGTCATTCCACACGAATCAAGTAAGACTCCGACTTTGCTGGTAGGTGTATGACGCCAAGCAAAACTAAGGTTGTTCTGACAGTGTATGATAGCAGCAAAAACTAATAATTAAATATTGAAAATGAAACTCAGAAAATGAGAATATAACAAAATACGAAAAAGAAATACCCTAATCGCCCCAAATAAGATAATAGAGAATAACTCTGAAAAACTAAAAATATATTGATGCTTAAAAACTGAATTGAAATATAACATACACTAGATGCCTTTATATAGGCTAAGATATGATCCTAATTCAACAAGGAAAATGAAAAACTAAACAAAGTTTATTTGGAAAAAGAAAACTCAATCCTAATAGGAAAAAAAAAAAAACAAAAACCTTATTGAAAAGGAAAACTAAAACGCACATGTATAAAATAAAATAATCCAACTTATTGTTGGATTTCTTCTACATCAATATAACCCCAAAGAATTGTTTACATCTACGAGGATTTGAACCTTAATTCTGATGTGGATGTCATCAAATTCAAAGCATTTACCACTTGAGTCAACCCATTGAGATTCATATAGGATGTTGCTTGATTACCAAGGGAAGCTGAAGAGGTCTTACACGCAGGTTTTGTCTAGGAACAACATGTGAAAGGTTTTGGAAAGTGAAGTTGTGATTAACTTAGAGTAGTTGCTAGAGATATTGTCAACTTTAGTGATTCACAATTTTATTTTTAATTTTTTTTTTGGTAGCCAAATCATCCCAAATGGCCAAAAAAAAATAAAGTGAGGGGTACTCGAACCATCCCCAATCACCATGGGATGGTTCATCTACCCCAAATATGGCTGAAGGGGATGGTCAAACTGCCTCCTAATTTTTTTCATTCTTTTTTTTTTTTGGATTTTTTGTTTCTATGTTTTTCGTATTTATGGGGGTATTTTTGTCTTATTCATAAAAATTAGTGTCATTTTCGTCTTCTTACTAGCCTTAGAGGCGGATATTGACAATATTTTGTTAGATTTGGAAAACATTATCAATTGGGTGGTAGTTTGAGGAAAATATGTGAACTTTTTCCTTAAAAATATATGTGAGAATCTTATTTCTTTATGTTAGTCTCGTTATTTATTCTTTTGGCTGAATATAAGGATCATAAATTTTTATGCCATACTTGGATCTTGTAAAGTCATTGATGTTGAAGAATTGTGCTAATCTTTGAGAGATGAGATTAGACATTTAAAAAAAGACAGAAATTAGCTACAAACTGGCTTGTAGCAATTAGCTACAAACCAGTCTAATAAAATGACAAGTAGTCTCTTAGCATGTGAAAAATACATGTTTTTTTAATAGCATGTGCTTCTCACATGCTTTTTTTAATAGCATTAATAAGAAATATGTGTTTCTCATATGCTAAGAGACACATGTCATTTTATTAGACTGATTTGTAGTTAATTGCTACAAACCAATTTGTAGCTAATTTCTGTCCTTTAAAAAAAAAAAAAAACACTTTGTGCATTAGATTTCTTTTTGTGCTAGTTACCCCATTGAGCTTTTGATTAACCTTCTATCTAAACTCTTTAACAGTTCGGTGGAGACCAAATAATCATAATTTCTTTTTCTATCCAAGTTATATAGGGACGGAAAAAAAAAAAGTGTGTGAACTTTCTATTTTACTCTTGAATTTAAATATATAAAAGTGGTCCCCTCCTGTAGCCCTTTTTCCTATTTAATTTGTAGCTAATTTCTGTCCTTTAAAAAAAAAAAAAAACACTTTGTGCATTAGATTTCTTTTTGCTAGTTACCCCATTGAGCTTTTGATTAACCTTCTATCTAAACTCTTTAACAGTTCGGTGGAGACCAAATAATCATAATTTCTTTTTCTATCCAAGTTATATAGGGACGGAAAAAAAAAAAGTGTGTGAACTTTCTATTTTACTCTTGAATTTAAATATATAAAAGTGGTCCCCTCCTGTAGCCCTTTTCCTATTTAATTAGAAATATAAATATATATATATAAAAGTGAACAAAGTTAAATCCATCAGTTGTGGAGAATTAGTGTGCCACCTGATACCCAATAATGTTTGGATTTTTTTTTTCATATTGATTTGGCTGCACAAGTTTTTGTGTTTATTTTCAAATATATTTTCTATGGTTTTCTCACCAATTTTTCCTGGACTCTTGAATTTTCTGCATATGATAAAATCTTGTTCTCAATTCAGGTTTTGAGGCAGAAACCGATTAGTCTTGGTTCTAAAAATTGAAGATCGACAATCCATTTATCAATGAATTTTAATACCATCTGCAGTCAAAGTCCTATTTTTCTGAGCTCGGTTGCTTTGGAGTGATTTAATTTTACTTTTTTGAAGAATTCTTCAAAAGATTTATACTTCGTCACCAATTTACTTGTGTTGATTGTTTTAACGCTTTCAATATTATATTTTGTGGATGTTTGTATGGTTGCTAAATTTTAAATATATTCCGCATTGCATTTATAAACACATATTCAACTCCCCCTTCTAGGTTTTAGTGGAGTCTTGGGCTATTATTCTCAATTTTAATTTGCTAGGATGGAGTTTGCATGTGAAACAATTATTTTTAATTCAATGCACTAGACCAAAAATATATTTAATATGCCTTTACATACGTGTGAAATTAATCTACATCTCTAAACACATTATGTGTATCTGTGAGATAGACTTTACATATATTCGTTTTGTCTTTAAGGATTTTGGACGGGTTGTTCACGTTGTTACCATGCCTCTCACGTTTAAAATCGTGAAAAGATCTCAAACCGTAGTGTTTTATTTCAAGGCAAAACACAAATGCCCACCACTTATATATATATATATATATGCTATTTAGAGAAAATGATAGGAGAGAGATGGGCCGGAGAGAGTGACACAACAAGGGAAGGATTTCTCTTCCCTTTATTAGTGAGACTCTATGAAATTGTTGGCTTATGAGAGTCCGTTCAACATGAAATTTATCTTTATTTTTTGTTGTTTTTCCTTTGTGTTGTGTCAGCGAGATTCTTATGCTAAAAAAACTAACTACTAACACTCATTTTCTTTTCGGATCTTTTTCTTGATAGTGATTTTTCGGGTTTAGCTACTCCGAAGTGATTTTTCTCTTTGTTGTGTTTTTAGGGTTTTCCACTTCGTAACAAATTGCTAGTGTTGTGGTTGTGATGTTTTCTTATTAAGTGTTGCAATTTATTTTTTGGTTATACATTGCTTGTGCGTTTATTAATTGTTAGGGGTTGAACCGTTCTTAGGGTTCTAACAACCTTAGTTAGAAATATTGACTAATCTTTTTATCATAATTAGGGCCTTCCACATTTTTTTCTAAGATAGACCTTAATTGTACTGCAACTATTTATGGGCCTTAGATGACCGCCTAAGTCGCCTAATGGAACAACCAACCATAACCCTAATTGTGAAGACTATTATTATCAACCCTCCCATTCAACTCTCTACCATTGGTTCCATAATTTCAATTAACTGTTGAGTTTTATGTTCTAAAAAAAACGTACATAGTGCATCAAAGACTCTATCAATTAGAATGAATTCAACGTAGAAGAAGGTTAACTAATAATTTCAAAAAATAATAATAAATAAATAAAAATATAATTTGTAACGAATATATATGTGCTAATGCTCTATGAATATGAATACTTCGCTAATATTGTCTATTTATAGTCTATGTGTACTTACAACATTAGATGTAATGGAAATTTACACAACGAAAGATAAAGTCACGAGGCAAATCAGTGAAATTTGGTCTAAATGTTCAATCATTATTCATCTTAAAAGCTTAAGCTGATAGAAAATAATGAATTTAATCATTTAATTAATAATTTAACATTCTTCCTCACGTATAAACTCAAACTCTTCCTCAATTAGTGAGGCAAGATAAATCAAATATTTAAGTAAAATGGAAGGTGAATTACTATAGAGTTAAGGTTCAAACTCAAAACCTTGGCTCTAATACCATATTAATTCACTATAAAAAATAAAAAATTGAATGTAACTATTTAATTAATAGTCTAACCCTATAAACTTATTGGAAAAAGAAATTCTACCAAGAAAAAAAAATCCATTTGCTCCTAGTTTAGTATATGAGGAATATATTGACTCGACCCTTGGATAATCTTGCAACACTATTTGTTTGAGAAAATGCGTGAGAATGAATTGAGAAATGGGTTCAGGACGTTTCAAATCTTATTGTTAGGTATGTGAGAGTTTATAAAATTAAGGAAAAACTTCATTTACCTCCTAAAATTTTTCTGGCTTTTTCAATGTCCCCAGTTCCAAACTTCAAAAATATGCAATGTTAATTGTATTTGTATCTTTATAAATTTTATAGGGGTATAAACGACATTTTATTTGTTAGTCGACATTTGAGTTATCGAAAAATTCTAAGGAGTGATTGAAAAGGGTTGATAAATTGAATACCCACATTTTAAATGTGAATTTTTCCCTAAAATTAAGTATGTTAAGGATAAATCGCGTGTAAACTGGTCAAAGAATGTAATCAACAACTAACAACCATAAGATGAGGGATGTTGCATGGCCATTTCTAGAAGATTGACACAATGCTTTTTTTGTTTTTTTTTTCCTCCTAGTGCTAAAGAAAGACAACTGATTGACCTATGATGTTTTCTAATAAATCATAAGATGATGGATGTTGATCATTTCTAGAAGATGAACAACTAATTGAACTGCCAATGCTTCGTACTCCTAAAACAGGCAACAAAGTCTGTTGTAGTAATTATGAGGTCATGCATTAGAGGACAATTTTACAGAAGAAATTAAAAGACTCCAACGTGCCTGGTCTTTCCTTGTCAATTTCTTTCTCTCTCTCTCTCTCTCTCTCTCCCCATCAAATTTTAGTGTGAAAATAGCAAGAGAGGCACATATCGGCATGGTAGGAAAGGTTCCGTCAGTACACTTTGGTAAAAACATATATATTAATGGAAGTGGCATGATCACCATAAACGAATGTACTGAGATACCCTCCATGGTCCATTCAAGCGGCATGTGGAGCTACATTCATTCTGGGACTATGCCTTTTACGTTGCCGCTGCTTCAGATGCAGATGGTTCTCATTTTCACCCTCACCCAGTCCACCCATTACGTGCTTAAGCGTTATGGAGTCCCCAAGTTCACCACACAACTTCTTGTATGTGCTCTCTTCCACCTCTTCTTTCTGTTTTTCCTATTGTCATCACATCTTTACATATTTGATCAAATTAATTGTTGACCTGGAGATTCTATTTATTGCAACTAAACAATTGTCTTGATTTTATGTGAACCAGGTCGGCATAATCCTTGGTCCATCTCTCCTAGGACGCTTCAGAATATTCAAATATGTTATGTCCTCAATTAAAAGCCAAGAAATAATTGGTATGCTGTCTGTCTTTAGTTATGTACTCTTCATATTTGTTAGTGGGGTGAAAATGGATTTAGGAATGATAAAAAGAACTGGAAAAAAAGCCTTGTTTACCGGTGTTGCATGCATATTGTCGCCTTTGCTAATTGGCTCGCTAGTCCAAGAGAAACTTGGAAGATTGTGGCTGACAAAGGAAGAAGCATCTGTAGTCCAAATTATAACAATAGGACATGCTATAACTCCATTTCCGGTCCTTGCTTGCCTTGTTGAGGACCTCAAGATAATGAATACTGAACTTGGTCGATTAGCGTTATCTACAGCATTGGTAAGCGACACCTTAAGCATGTTGGTTATCGTCGGTGGCATCTTGACTAAAATTAATCAAGAACAAGGTATTATGCTCGCTGCTATAGATTTAGGAGCATTAATCACCAATGTTATCGTCATTGTATTTGCAATTCGACCATCAATGTTTTGGGTAATCAGACATACACAAGAAGGCAGGCCTGTCAAAGACACATACATTCATACCATCATGCTAATGGTCCTTGGGTTTGGGTTGCTTTCTCATTTGTATGGTCAGTCTTTAGTCATTGGACCTTACATTTTGGGTTTGGCAGTTCCAGAAGGACCGCCCTTAGGATCAGCTATTATCAACAAGTTCAACTGCCTCATTTCAGATGTATTTTTGCCACTCTTAGTCACAACTTGTGGGATGAGGATAGATCTGAGTTTAATCAAATTCGATAACAGTTTGATGACATACAACATAATCCTCATTGTTTTGACTTTGGTGGCCAAAATTGTGGCTTGTTTGGTTCCTCCCTTATACTCCAAAATGCCCTTAAATGATGCTCTGGCGCTTGCTCTCTTATTGACTTGCAAAGGCGTAATCCAACTTTTTAACTTTACAATTCTCAAAGATTCCGAGGTGACTATTTCTTCTATTTCTTTTCTCCCGTTTTTTTTTTCCCTATAAAATGGAATTACCTTTTTCTTTTTGGTTCCATTGTGAAAACTAAGAATGAAAGGAATTGATCTTTTGGAAACATCATACTATTGAACAAGGTCACTAGATGTTTTCTTCACGTTTTTTATTTATGTGCAGACCATAACAGACCAGGTGTTCGCTTTGTCATGTTTTAGCATCCTATTGACTGCAATTTTCGTGCCATTCTTGGTGAAGCACCTATACCAACCTTCAAGGAAATATGCATGTTACCAGAAAAGGAATATGATGCATTGCAGACACAATACAGAGCTTAGAGTCCTAGCGTGCATTTATAGGCAAGATGACATTGCTGCTGTAACAAAACTACTTGCAATCTCAAGCCCATCTAGAGAATCGCCCCTTGCTGTTTATGTGCTTCACCTTATCGAATTAGTTGGCCGAGCCTCTCCTATTTTCATTTATCACCGAATGCATAACAAGACTGTGTCCAATAGTTCCTATTCGGAGAATGTCATTCTCGCCTTCAATCACTTTGAACAAGACAATCAGGGTGTTGTATCAGTAAATGTCTTCACATCAATCACTCCACTGAAGTTCATGCATGATGACATATGCATCCTAGGATTGGACAAACTCACATCTCTCATAGTACTCATGTTCCACCGAAAATGGTCCATTGACGGTTTTGTTGAATCAGAGGACAGTACCATGAGGACCTTAAATTGCACTATGCTTGAAATAGCCCCCTGCTCTGTTGGGATTCTAGTTGACCGTGGTCATTTAGGCCGCTCAATGATTTTATCAGAGTCATCCTGTTCTGTTGCCATGATCTTCTTAGGAGGTAATGATGATCGAGAGGCATTTACTTTTGCCAAGCGCATGGCCAATCACTCGAAAATTATTCTGACCGTGGTTCACTTTGTTGCCGCTAGCAGTGATGATGATGATACCCATTGGGACAAATTTATTGACAATGAGATACTAAAGGATGTTAAGCTTAACAATATGGGTGATGAATATGTGATATTCCTAGAGGAGATAGTGAAAGATGGGCCTCATATGGCATGGTTAGCTCGGTCTATGGTGAACAAATATGACCTTATTATTGTTGGTAGACGGCATAACGTAAAGTCTTCGCTGACATCTGGGCTTGCACAATGGAGTGAATTTCCAGAGTTGGGGATTATGGGAGACTTGCTTGCCTCATCAGATCTTAATAGCGGAACTTCTATTTTTGTGGTGCAACAACAAAAAAATAAGACCTAGTCCTCAGCTGGGGAAGCTAGAGCTCTTATCCTTCTATCCTTCACGAATATGAAACCATATCCTTTCATTTTCTATTGGTGTGTGAATAAAATTTTATGCGAGAGGGCAATATGTAACACCCGGGATTTTATCTCTCGAATATAGAAATCTTAATTTTAGAAAATAAAGATAATAATGCTTAGATTATTTGTTAATAATTTTGAATGAGAGTGCATTTGGGATTGTAATTTTGCAGACAATAAGTGCGATTTTAAACTAAATTACAAAAATTGAATTATTTTGGAACTGCGTTTTTTAAAAATTACGATTTGAAAACGCATAAAATTTGCATTTTCAAATCGCAGATAAGAGAGTGCTTTTTTGAAAACGTAGAATTTTAAAAGTTAAATTGCGATTTTAAATGCCAAACTGCAATTTTACCAAATGATTAACTGTGTTTTCAAAAATCACGTTTTCAAAATACACCTTTTAAAATTGCTATTTTTAAAATCACACTTTTTGAAATCGCAATCTCAAACAGACCCTGAATCTAAAGGAAGCGTGAGAAGATTAATGGAAATGAATTTCATTTATAGTTAAAATTTAATTATATTTCCCGAAATAAAAAATTCTTAATTGGACAAAGGCATGCTTTTGAGAAACTAAATTGGAGATTGACGAAAGGATGTGTCACCCAAAGAGAAAATTTAATCTCCTAAAAAATAAAATGAAGTGTGGATTAAATGATAATAAAGAGGGATTATGCTTAGGTACTGTAAAAGGTAACCACAACATAGGTGCTGTAGTTTTTTTAAGACTCTAGATTTAATTTCAAGTATTCTATCTGAAAGAGAGAGAAAGTGAAATTAAATCTGGACCATTAAAAAATGCATTATAGGTGCTGTAATTTTTTTTTTGGAGAAAATACACTTTTGACTTTATCGCCTTAAAGTATCCACTCATTTGTGTTTTATCTTCCAATGTTCAAAAATTAACAATCGACCTCCTCGAAGTATATCACGTTAGCAAAAAAAATCCTCCATTCATTTTTTTCCGTATCTTTGGATGGAAATTAGGTCACGTGCCATGCATGTGACTTTTTTTTATCCAAACTTTCGAAAATGCCCTTAGGGGGGTAAAATGTCACAAAAATAGATTTTTTTTTTAAAAAAAAATAATAAAAAAAAGGGGGGTGGCTGCCGGTTGGTAGCCATCCCTTGGTAGAGGGGGTGGCCTGCGTGCCACCCTCAGAGGTTATTGGGGGTGGCTCGCTACTACCCCCGGCAACCTCTAGGGTGTTGTGAGTACACTTGTGAGTTTTGTGAGTTTTGTGTCCCACATTTAGAAATTATAAAGAAAAAAAGTAGTTGATATATTTAAGTAGACTCAAGCCCATTAGCTTATACTTTTGGGCTAGAGTAGTATCCAAATATGTATATTAATGTATTCTTGATAAAAACTCTCTAACCGTTTATCTCCCTAACAATTGGTATCAGAGCCATGGTTTATTTCCTGGATGAGTGTTTGGACGCACTCTTGTACGCGTGATACTCTTGAAAATGTAAAAAGACTCACAAGCGATGGGGAATTGGGCTAATGTGGTAATACTTACAAGTAAGGAAGAGATTGTTGTGAGTAACTTGTGAGTATTGTGTCCCACACTGAAAAATCATAAAGAAAAATAGTAGTTAATATACCTAAGTGGACTCAAGCTCATTAGCTTAGGCTTTTGGGTTAGAGTGGTGTCCAGGTATGTATATTAATATACTCTTGAGTAAAAACTCTTAAACTGTTTATCTCCTTAACAATTGGTATCAGAGTCATGGCTAGTTTCCTGAACGCGCGCTTAGTTTGGAGTTGTCTAGAGCAATTTTTGTACGCATGACACTCTTGAAAATATAAAAAGACTCATAAGCGAGGAGGAGTTGGGCTAATGCAGGGAGACTCACAAGTGAGGAGGAGATTATTATGAGTACACTTGTGAGTGTTGTGTCCCACATTGAAAAATCATAAAGTAAAATTTTGGCTGTACACCCCTACCTTATAACACCTAAAATTTCTGGCCCATTGACCCCTAATCTCTATAGCAGTCAAGCAAACTATATAATCCCATTTAGCAAAGAATCACGATTTTGAAAACTACAGCAACCCACCCTAGTATTTTGATAGATTTAAACTACTCAATCATTTTGTAGAGCTCCAAAACCAGCATTTTCACCAATCATACATCTAACATGTCGTTTTTGAATTAGATCGTTTAATTTTATTTAACTATTTTATGAGTTTCATGTTGATTGGACCATTTGCCCTTACAATCAATTGCTAATATATATAAAATTTCCAAACAACTTGTTTAGGAATATTGACCTCTTTATACAATAAAAAAATAATTTTATTTGAAGATGAGTTTCTAATTGATTTTTTAAAGTTGTATATCAAAAGAAAAATTAATGCGAAATTTAGTACAGATTCAACATAGATGATTTTCGGGATCTGAAAGAGCGTCGAGTTTCATTTTAATAGGTGTTTTAGTTAAAAATTGAAATATGTTAAGAAACAATTATTTGGAATCTTGTGTTTTGTTTATTTTTTATTAACACCAAATGGATATTTTTTTTTATTTTTTTATATATTAATTTGAAATTCAATTTTAATATACTTCTCATTTATGCTTTGCCCCTATTTTAATAATTTTGCATTTATGCTTTGGCCTCACCCTATAAAAAAGTTCTGTTGCCGTCCCTGCACGAAGGAAAAAGTCTTTTATAAAAGAAAGAAAGGGCCTAAAAAAAAAAAAAAATTCAGTTACGAAAAACCTGTCTTCTAGGTATACCAAAAACTATATCCTCCAAAATCTTGAAATTACTAGATATATATAGACCAAGCAAGATATATACTGGCGGCCCTCATTAATAAAAAGCGTTGGAGTTTTTGTTGCTTGCTTCTCATTTCTTGCGTGTGCATGCATGCAAGCTAAATTCATACACAACTGTTTGCTTTTTATCTCTTAATTTGTTGGTACTATTGGAATTGAATGCAAATTTTCTTCAAATTGAATTGAATTGAATGGGAGATTCGCCTATAAAAATGTTACGTGTTTTTTAACATATGAAAAAATATATAATTTTTAAATTATCATGTAAAAAGCACGTGATTTTTTAATAAAACTATTAAAAGAGCTTGTAATTTTTATGTGCTCAATAAATACATGGTAATTTTATAGATTGAGCTTATATATATATATATATTGCAACCCTTGAATATTTTTTTTAATTTTTTTAATAATGACTGATTTAAGGCGATGAGTGCTAACATATTGACCAAAGTTCAAAAGAGGCCCCAAAAAGCCACCTATGCGTGCAAATTGTAATGTAAAGTCTGTAATCTAAGTCATCCCCGAAAATAAAAAAGAAAAAAAAGGAAGATTTTAAAGAGGCCCCAAAAAGGGTTGGTTTGAAATTGTTTTCTATTGTTATAATTTTTATATTCTTAAAAATATGTTTTTGAAATTTAAAAAATAAAAATAAAAAACAGGAATTATGTTTGAATGTATAGATTTTTTTTTTTGAAAACATGTTTGGTAACTAATAATGCTGTAAATAAACCAGCCTATTTGATAAGTTGTTCAATTAACTCAACTCAAACTTGAACTAGTACGTGTACAAACCCATTTATTACTATAGAAACTCACTCGATTGATAAGTGATACACACTTAACTCGCTTGACGAAACTAGATAAAGGCTTGCAAGCTCGTTATATATATATATATATAAAATGAGTTATATAAATTTAAGTATGTATATTACTAATTAAGTAATATATGTGATATAGTTACTTATATATATGTGTGTGTATTATACATTAGTATTAACATACTAACTAGTAACTAGTTAGTTAATAATCAAACATATTAACTAAGTTCATATATATTAAGTTAATAACTGAGTAAGTACACTTAACTATAGGTTACTTTGTTAAAAAAAAATATATATATAGTTTACTTAATATTTGTATGTATACTATATACATGAATGTGTGTGTTACTAACTAGTTAGTTAATATATACTAACTTAGTATTACAAAGGATTTGTTTGGGCTTACAATTTCAAAAAATGTGATTTTTAAAAACGTAGTTATGCGTTTGACAAAATTACTGTTTGGCCTTTAAAATTGCAGTTTAGCCTTTAAAATTTTGCGTTTAAAAAAAAACTCTCTTACTTGCGATTTGAAAATACAGATTTCCTGTGTTTTCAAATCACAATTTTTTTAAAACGTAATCCTAAACGATCCAGTTTTTGCAATTTAGTTTACAATCGCACTTTTTATCTACAAAATCGCAATCTCAAACGCACCCCAAATAACTAAGCAAGTTAATTAACATAAGTTTCATAAATAGTTTGTTAACATGTTACTATGTTAGTGAATATTAATTATATAGTTAATTATTGTTTGTGACCGCAATGGAAAGATCATTGTTGCCTAGTTCATATAACTTCCCCCAGTGGAAGCAAACTTGAGTGAGGCCCATGTTGCGCTCCTAGCAATCCAAGTGGCTGCTGCCAATTGTTGTTTCTTAATCATCCTTGAAGTTGACTTTTTATTAATTACCTTGACAATCAATTCCCTCCACCTTCTCTTCGATTGAGCCCTGTTCCATCTACATCAACATTTGCCATTAGCTCCTCTTTCTACAAGTGGACTGTTTTGAAGACTTCTAGATATACCAACTTTAGTACACACTATATCATCAAATTGGCCGCTTCGAAATTTGTGTTTGAAAGTATTCTCATTCACTCTCCCATTTTTCCCTACATGAATAATATATATATATATATATATAAAAGTAATTGAAATAAGCATAAAATATATAATGTAAAATATAAAGTATACATGTATACTATATGTCAATAATAACTAATAGCATACTAACTAATTAAAATATATATATTAACATATCAATATTAATTAACTAATATTATTAATGTTAGCGGTGACTTTTAAGTTGCCGCTAATGGCACAATTTCTAATGCGTAGTAATACACCAAGAATTTTGTCTCTTGGTTGGGTCTATAATCTATGAAAATCACTATAACAAACTTTTAGCAACGACTAGCAATGTCGTTGCTGATGAATGCTTATCAACAAATATTTTTGAGTCATTGTTGATAGTCGTAGTTAATGCTAGAAAAACATTTTGTATAACTGATCCACAACAAAAAGACTGTTGCCGATACCCAGGCTAGACTTTTTTCGCACACAGGCTGTAGCAGGAAGCTATTAGCGACAACATTTCCGCGAGAAGTTATTAGTGACGACGTTTTTTAACATCAAAATCTGTCTCCCATCCCTCTCCCATCATTTTTTTTTTTCTCAATATAGCATTTAGGTGATGGTGATCATGTGTGTTTTGTCTTGAAATAAAACACTTGGGTTTTGAGTTCTTTCAACATTTTGAATGTGAAGAGGCATGGACAAGACGTACGGAACCACATTAAGACTAAGGGGCCCCATTGTTTCTCAAATTTTATTTTAAAAAATATTATTATGTTAAATATATATTCATTTAAAAAAAAAATATTAGGCTTGCCCTTGTCAAAATTACGCTTCACCTCTCATTGGCCCCTTCAAATATGAGAAATTTTAGTTCCGTCCTTAAGCATAGTGACAATGTGAAACAACCTGTCCAAGATCCTTAAGGTATATAACGAATATATGTAAATTCTCTCTCAAAGACACTTAATGTTTAGAGACAACGTAGATTTCACACGTATGTAAAAGCAAATTAAATATACTTTTGGTCTAGGGCATTGAATTAAAAAAGAATTGTTTCACAAACGCCACCCTCAGCAAAAATGTTTCCAACCAAAGGCAAGGAACAGTACTTATGCTAGCTTAGGGACATCTGATCAATCTGTTGTCACTAAAGTGTGGTGGTTTGCCATATATTGGATAAAATTTGAGAAAGGGTAGTATGGTGACGAAAGTCATGCAAATATATATGTCCTTGAGGGACAAGCGAATCCACGTTAGCAACTTAACCTTAAATTGCTCTCTATATATAAACTATATCCCTTCCTCAATAGCCATCTTCAACTTTCCCCAACCCTTCACAACATGCCTGAGAAAAGGTTATATATCTTTCCTTCATTTATGATCTTTTTCTTTTTCTTAATAAGCAAAAGAATACAAAGATTATCATTTTTTTTTAGCTGTACTTTATTGTTATAGGTTGGACGGGAAGGTTGCAATTATAACAGGCGGTGCTAGAGGGATTGGAGAGGCAACTGTAAGACTCTTCGTGAAACATGGAGCCCAGGTGGTCGTTGCTGACGTGGAGGATGTCGCTGGTCTTGTTCTAGCCAACTCATTGTCCCCTTCAGCGACCTACATACACTGTAATGTAAGCAAAGAAGAGGACGTTGAGAACTTGATCAATTCAACAGTTTCCCAGTACGGACGGCTCGACATTCTTTTCAACAACGCCGGAGTTCTTGGAAGCCAATCGAAGCACGACAAGAGCATCACTGATTTCGATGCAGAAGAGTTTGATCATATTATGGGAATTAATGTTAGAGGGGCAGCTCTAGGGATGAAACATGCGGCGAGAGTGATGGTGCCTAGAAGAAGCGGGTGCATTATCTCCACGGCTAGCGTAGCCAGTCTCATGGGAGGGCTTGGACCGCACGCTTATACGGCCTCAAAGCATGCGGTTGTAGGACTAACAAAGAATGTAGCTTGTGAACTTGGTAGGCATGGAATTCGGGTTAATTGTATCTCTCCATTTGGCGTGGCAACTTCCATGCTTATTAATGCGTGGAGGGGTTCCGAGGAAGATGATCATGGCCTACCTTGTGAGGAAGAAGTTGAGAAGATGGAGGAACATGTGAGAGGTCTGGCCAATTTGAAGGGTGCTACTCTAAAAGCTAAGGATATTGCTGAGGCTGCTCTTTATCTTGCAAGTGATGAGTCCAAATATGTGAGTGGTCATAACCTTGTCGTCGATGGTGCGTTTACCGTCTCCAAGAATTGTGTAGGCTTGTAGTGGTAGATATTGGGATTTTTAGCAATTTATTGTTTGGATTTTTAGTAAGAAACAGTAAATGTAAGAAATCTGTTAGGGTGCACAGGGTGATCAATTCGTATACTAGCCACTTTAAACATGTGCAAAGCGCCCTATCTATATGGATTGGATAAGACTCTGACTTGACTAGCTGGCGTGGCCACAATAAATCATTTTCATTCAAGAAAATTCTTACCTTATTAAACCCAATAGAAATGCAATTTTTATCAAAATCGAATTCCTTGCAACTTGATCTTTGATAATTAACCGTCATACTCATGTCCGATGTCATTGTTAGTTCAATTATCTAGTTTATGTGGTCTTTTTTTGGCCTTTAAGAATTCGTTAAATGCCATTTAATATGTCAGCTATTATCTGTACGGAATTCGAGAAATGACTCATCTCCATGTTAGAGAGGATCCTTGTCCCAACATTACTCGGAATGACATGAACAATATTAGGACTTTTTAATTGTAGTTAAATGGTTCATTTGTCTTCTATACTACAACTGATTCCGATCTAATCGCCAACTTAAAAGATCAAATGGGCGAAAATTTGGATCTAATCAAGTTTTAGATGGTGAAATATGAGATGTTGTCGTTTAATACTCATCATTTAATCAAGGTTTACAGATTTAATGGTATATATATATATATGTTGTCACAGATCATGAGCCTCGCTCTTCATTTTACTTGAGATGGAGAAAACCATTACACAAAACAGATTTAATAGTATAGTTGTAATGTCATTTTCCTAAACGCTGTTTGCACTCAGAGCAGCTATCCTTCTTTTTTTTTTTTTCTTCGCAAAAACTATCCTGATGTGTGTCTATGGGCTCGTGATGATCATATTGGAATTGGATGGGTAGGGGATGGCCGATGTGTATCTTTTTTCTTCTCATAATTTACTACCCAATAGGTCTGCCAAAGACCTGGTTTAATATTTGGCAAGCTCATAGTTAGACTTCCATGTTTTCTTGGTTGGCAAATGACAAATGGTAGGGGTAAGAGTTCCTCCCCACCACTATAAGAGCCGTGGGGTCGGTTTTAGAAAGAAAGAAATTCAAGACTGTTTGTTAGGAAGAGAAAAAAAAAACGTTTCTAATGTTTGCTCGGACATAATTAATTATTATTATTTTTATTTTATTTTTTAATTGAACATGGAAAAAAGTTACAGGGAGGATTTTTTTTTAATTTTTTATCCGAATAAAAAAGAGAATGGAGAATCCTATGGGAATATTTCCATACACATGATGGGAAGTGGCTTACTTAGCTTGAGCATGTGCATGAAAATTGGCACATCTATAGACTGTCAAAACATTCCAACTTTGAAATGAATTTAAAACTAAACTAATATCCGAAATTACATTAGCAAAAGCCCAAAAAACAAAAAAAAAAAAACAAAAGAGGCCGGTTAGTAGCCAAAATCACCAATAAAGCGTCACCCTTCAAAAAAAAACTAGTGGCACCTGTAGAAGCAGCCAACAGAGTGGTAAGAAGAGCTGCCGAAGCTTCCCCAAGCAAGGCATCAAAACAAGAAAGTTTAAGAGAGGCAGCACTATTTATATTCCCTGAAGAATCACTTAAAACAGCAGCAGCGACAACATAATTACCACGAATTGCAACGTCAAAGTTACCTTTAATGCTGCCATGCCGATGGGGCTCCAAAGAGAGGGAAGTGCTATCGCATTCCAAGCTGAAACATGAGAATCCAACAAAGAAGAAATCTGCTTGATGGCCTTGACCGGGTCAGGTTTGAGTAGGGGTGGCAAAACAGGTTGACGGGTCGGGTTCGGGTTGACCCGCTTGACCCGCCAACCCATTAACCCTAAACCTGAACACGACCCATTTATTAAACGGGTCGACACGACACGACCCGTCAACCCGTTTAGTTGACGGGTCGTGTCGTCGGGTTGAAGACCCAACAAACCCGGACTCGGAGAATGCCTGAAATTAGAATGGAAATGAGAAAAATTAGGAAATCACTCAGATCAGGAGATTATGGAATGGATCATGGAAGCCGAAATAGTACCTGAGATCACTCAGACGTCAGACCCGAGATGGATCATGGAAGCCGAGGGGTTGGGGTCCTTCATCCTTGGGCCTTGGGGACGATTGATCAGTGACGGCATCGTCACTCGTCACGGCGAGACCGAGAGAGAGGGAGAGGGAGATACCGCTGTTCCGAGGTGTGAGGGGTAACAAATCGATGATGGCGAGACCGAGAGAGAGGGAGAGGGAGACACCATCGTTCCGGGATGCGAGGGGTAACAGATCGATGACGGCGAGACCGAGAGAGAGAGAGAGAGAGAGAGAGAGAAGAGGGAGCACTGCCGTTCCGGTGCGACTGTGTCGAGGGTTGGGGACGATCAATGACGGCGACTCGCCGTCGGCACGACCGAGAGAGAGGGAGTGGGAGATACCCGCCGGCGCCGGGGACGATCGACGAGACAGTGAGGAAAGAGAGGGAGATTGAGAGAGGAGAGCTGAGAGTTGAGCTGTTGAGTGTTGAGGACCTGGCTGGGGGGGGGGGGGGGGTGCGGGTTAACGGGGAATAGGATGGATAGTCGAGTAACCCGAGTTAGTTTTAAGTTTTATCCTTTTTTTTTAATTAAGTTAATGGGTCAGCCGGGTTAACCCACCGACCCGGTGGGTTAACTCGTCTTACTCGTTAATTAACCGGGTCATAAACGGGTTGACCTATTGACCCGTAACCCGATAACCTTAACCCAAACCCGCTATTTTCGTGTCAGGTTCGCAGGTCGTGTAAAAAATTGTCATCCCTAGATTTGAGCCCACAGACATAACTAATGTTGCATGTTTGACTTAGGGTCAACTTCTTCTTCGGCCTTAAGCCTTCTTGTGTTACTAAATGGTTGATATTAATTTTTGGGATATTGTTGATCATGATGTACTGCTAACTTGTTAATTGCATTTATTTTGGTTAGGTACTCGGGTTGTGGTTTGTTAGTTTAGCAGCCTTGGAGTTGTTAATTAGCTAGGTTGTTTTTTTAGTAATCTTTTTTTTTCTTTTTTTTTCTTTTTTGCTTTTTGCACTCGGGCTATAGCGGGAAGCTATTAGTGACAACATTCAAGCGGAAATCTATTAGTGACGACATTTTTTAACATCAAAATCTCTCTCACATCACTCTCCTATTATTTATTTTTGGAGAAACTTCACTTATTCTTGAATTGTCACGACTTTTGCAATGTCCTCCTCAAATTTTAAAACCTCTCAATTTAGTGTATCTAAATTTTAATTTTTTCCAATGGCCTCCTCTTTATTAGCTAATTTTGTCAAGTTAGATGGTCAAAGAGGTAAAATTACTTTTATGCCCCTAACTTTTTTAAAAAATTACAAATTTACCCTTAATTTCTAATAAATTTATTTATTATTATTTTTTTAAAGAAAAAAAAAATTCAATGAGTTTGGGTCAGACCCAAACGTGAGTCACCTTTTGACCCACAACGGAATCACCACCAGACCTCACCGTGGGTCTAGTCGTGACCCAGTCGTTAGACACTAGACCCACGATTGGATCACCAGACCCATGACAAGATCACCACCAGACCCCATCATGGGTTTGGTTGTGACCCAATGTGGGTTTAGTCATGATCCACGCTAGGTCACGAAGTGACCCACATTGGGTCTAGTCGTGACCCACGCTGGGTCACGATGTGACTCACCTTGCGTCACGTCATAACCCAGCCGTGGGTCACTAGACTCACGGCAGGGTTACCACCAGATCCCATCGTAGGTTTGGTCGTGACCCAACGTTGGTCACTTTTTTTAAAAAAAAAAAATGTAAATCGAAAAAAATTAAGGGTATTTAGGTAATTTAATACATTTTCGTTAAGATTTAATAGAAAATTCTAATGAACAGGAGACATTGAAAAAAATTAAAAGTTAGATACACTAGATTGAGAGGTTTTGAAGTTTGCGTGAGACATTACAAAAGTTGTAATAATTCAAGGGAAAATTAAAATTTCCTTCTTTGTTTTTTTTTTTCTCAATATAGGATTTAGGTGTTAGTAATGTGTGTTTTGTCTTGAAATAAAACACTTCGGTTTTGAGTTCTTTCAACATTTTGAATGTGAAGAGGCATTGATAGAGATGGAACCACATTACCACTAAAGGGGCCCCATTGTTTGTCAAATTTTATTTTAAAAAATATTATTAATTTATATATATATATATATTTTACCAAAAAAAAAGGGCCTGGCCTTATCAAAAGTACGCTTGACCTCTCATTCGCCCCTTCAAATTAATGAGAAATTTTGGTTCCGTCTTTAAGCATTGTGACAATGTGAAACAAGTCCAAGATTCATTACAAGAATTTTGATTTTTAACGATGACTTTAATAGTACTGACAGAAAAGTCGTCGCTAAAAGCTTGTTATTTGCGACAACATTTCATTGTTATCGTTGCTAATAATTTGTTATCACTTACGACATTTTATGGTTATTATTAATAATTTAAAAATTATTGATAATAATAATGACAATTAAGTTATCGCGAATGTGTTGCCGTGAATATATGCACATGAAATTGTTGAAAGTTTTTTATAATGACATTACTTTTAATAAAGACAAAAATCATTGATAAAAGTGAAACATATCTACGAAAACTTTGACCATCACGAATAAGTAGATATCTACGGCACAATCATGGAGGGTACTTAGATATCCACGACCAAAGGATAATATCGTTGCAAATACTATACTTAAATTAAAAAGTGAAGACTTTTTCTAATACATATTTGCGACCACATCCTTTTTCGTCTAGGATATGTAAATTTTATGATCAACGACGAATTGTTTAAATTAAAAAGATTAAAAAATTACGTGGTGTACATTGAAAGGCGCCTAATGGTTCACGCTTAAGAAACACGTCTTAAGAAAATTAAGATTCACGCTAAAGTGTGATCCCAAATCACCATGGAAGATCTAATCAATTTCTCTACGTCTTCCTTCTGGAATTGTGATTGTGGTACGCAA
>FXXK01002517.1:9924-24596 GCA_900184695.1 Betula pendula | reverse complement strand
GGTCTGGGCAGCTCCAAGCTCAGACGCAAGGTTCATGCCCTGGAATTGTGATTTCTCTCCGTCTTCCTTCTGGCTCTGGAATTGTTGTATGCAATTCAGATTTATAGTATACTCTGTTCATGATCTGTTCGATTTTGATAGATCTATTCTTTCTTCGTTGTTTTGGTTGTTTTTATTTGATATTTGTGTAGTTGACTGGATAATATCGATTTGGGGTTATAATTTTCAGAAAATGTTTGATACATCCATCTTGAGCAAATCTGCATTGAATCGTTACTTTTCCAGAAGGATTATTGTTCTGATCTCGGATTATTGTTGTCATTGGAAAGTTTTGATGGTAATTTTGTTGTTTGGCTTATCTGTTGATTGTTCCAAAACTGTAAAATCACTTTGAGATTCTTCGTACTGAACCTAACTTGAACCAGAATTTAAACAACTTAAAAGCTTATACATAACGTGCTGTACATGAACCTAGCTTGGTTTTTGTTTCATTTAACTCTAGCCAAACAGGTAGTGGATGGTCCTAAAAAAGTTGTGTGTTGTCGGAATGAGTAGAAAAATTGTCTGACCGCATCCTAAATCAAAAAGAAAAAAAAAAAAAACAAACAAACATGAATGACTAGAGTAGCAATGCAAGACCTGCAATTTAAGCACTTGTTCTCGCAATCAGGAGGCTTTGATCCCAACACCATTTCCCTTTCCTTTAAATTCTCACTACTACTGTACCCTGAACATATAAGTGAAGGGAATTAATAAAGAGAAATGAAAAGAAAATGAAAATGGGTTGGTTTTGTTACCTGAATTGGAAGGTAGATAGGTGATTGGGGCCATGATCAGTAATGAGCAGTAGTCTATGAAAATATATGTTACAGTGAAGAATGGGATTATGAGGGAGAGAAGGGAGTTTGATGGAAAGAAGAGATTGAATGGGTACAGGAGACTGTAGACAAGGTTGAGGGCTGTTTCCTGTGGAAGAGACAGTTCTCTGAAGCCATGGCTTGGCCACCAATTAGAAAAGTCCCATTAGCTGCAAATTGAGTGACAAAAGATAATGGGGGAGGAAGAGAGCAAAGGCAAAGAGCATTTAGTGGGATGGAGAAGGGAATGGAGGCAAAAGACAAAGGTAATAAATGGGAGGTACACTAAAAAAGAACCTATGACCCTGCATCTAATAATAATTTCAGGGATGTGGGGATGTCTCCCATTCTCATTCCTTCGAATTTCTCATGCATTGAGACAACATATTAAGAAATATAAAACTCATTAATTAAATATATAAATTAAGATTAGCATCAAGCTAATGGGACTTTTTGTTGCAATATGCACTTGTATTATATATAACCCCAATAGAAAATGAAAAAGAAAAGGTAATAGTACCTATCTCACATATATGACTAAAAACAAGCAGGAATATATATTACCATAGCCATGTGATTAATTTCAGATTTTAGTTACCATTAAGAAAAATTTATTTATTTCTTTTAATCTTTTAAAACTATTTTAGTTACTTTCTTCGCATGTAAAAATTAAGTTGTATATATCATTAAAGACAACTGTTGTTAATTGTTCCATTCCCTACGTATGACAACACAATCTAGATGTCATAATTGATTTGTCAATCCCATTTTGGTGCATGGATGAAGTAAAATGCATGAATAGCATAAGATTTTTAAGTAGCATGGTGTGTATTCATTTAAAAACCTCGACGAATAGTCTAATAAAAAAATATATACAAAACCATAGAGTATACTTACAGATATTTTGAATTTTCTATTAGCAGAAGTACAATTTGGGAATCAAATTAATTACATTTCTTTACACCTAACTTGTGATAGGGACATCAAGATGGATGAGAGTTGGATGCAGGAAACTAATAGATTTTGTTTACACCTAACTTGTGATAGGGACATCAATGAGGGTTGGTGAGATTCATAGACCACGAACACGGTAACGTGGAAGTTGTGATCGGCGGCGAGGCGACTGCCGAGCTCAGGCGGCAGTTAAGTAGGTTAGCGCTGGGGCTTGGGAGTAGCACTGCATGTGGCTTTGAGCTCTCCATGGAAGTGAAGGAGAAGATAATTAAAACTCTTTGATAGCTGCTTGGTTTTGGTTTTGGTACGTAGCAAATCTCACCAGCTGATGGTAATTTTATTGAGGTTAGGGAGGGTAATGCCCCCACAAACAGTGTGTACACAGATGTGTTTTGGTGTCTTGAGAAAAGATAGAAAAGGTAGCTACGTTTTGTAAAGACGTAGCCTTCTGGTTCTATTTTAATGGTCCGTGCAGTTCAACTATTTGTCTAGGAACTTTTGGAGTGCCTTTTGAAGAATGGAATATATAGCAATACTTATCTTGTTTATGTGCTATTGATGTTCAACTTTTTTTCTTCATAAAGTTAAAGTTTTTTTGCTTAAATCATTTTTTGTTTTATATATGAAATTCTCGAACTGATATTTGTGCTGATAATCCATTTATAGGATTTGTTCATTAAATCAGTTTATGTTCTTGGTGGATCAGAGAAGATAAAGCTACTTTGACAAGTGTAAATTGGTAGTTGCTCCTTTATGATTTTAGAATTTCAAATAGAATAAGGCATGTAATCATTAAATAATTTTTATGTGTCTTTGAAGAATGATTTTGATCATTTTGAGTCAGAAATTTATATAATTGAAATACTAAACGACTTACTTTTTATATAAACAGATGCTCATGTTTGTTTTTATCATTTTTTATATGATTTCGGAACTTTGGTTAATGCATGTGAGTGTGTATTTGTTGATTGAATATTTGTATAATGTAAGAATGATAATTGTTGTCTATCAGGTGATTACCCATACTAAAATTATTTATAATTGACAATAATATAAATAAAATTTAAATTTTTTCAAAAAATAATACAAAGTTATCTGCGACAACTACTTAAGTCGTCGCGAATGACTTGTTATCTGCGACGATTACCTAAGTCGTCATTGTTGACTTGTTATTCGCGATGGCTACCTAAGTCGTCGCGGATGATTTGTTATTCACAATGACTTTATAAGTCGTCGATGATAATTAATTATCAACAACGAATTATCATCAACGACATATCCTTATTTTTTTTTAATAATTTTTAATATTATTTGCGAAAATAAAAAGTTGTCGTTGAT
Source organism: Betula pendula (assembly GCA_900184695.1). Classification (NCBI taxonomy): domain Eukaryota; kingdom Viridiplantae; phylum Streptophyta; class Magnoliopsida; order Fagales; family Betulaceae; genus Betula; species Betula pendula. Next base: position 21,447 of record FXXK01002517.1, on the reverse strand, counting down.
AATTAAAAATAAAAATAAAAATAAATTAGCTACAATCATAAAAGTTATAACTTTTTATGATGAAGAAAAAACATTGACTTAATAGCAATGAATTGTTGTTGACATTTAAATTTTTAGCGACAGCTTTTTATCGTCGCTAAAGACCAAAATTTTTGCATCATATCAAAGTGTGGTGGCCATGTTTGCCAAATATGAGAAAATTTGAGAAAGGGTAGCATGGGGACGAAAGTCATGCAAGTATATATGTCCTTGAAGGACAAGCGAGTCCACGTTTGCTACTTGACCTTCTATTGCTTTTATAAACTCTATCCCTTCCTCGATAGCCATCTTCAACTTCCCCCGACCCTTAACAACATGCCTGCAGCCGAAGTGATCATGCCTGAGAAAAGGTTATATACTTAATTATATATCTTTCCTTCATTTATGATCTTTTTCTTTTTTTTTTTTGAGCAAAAGAATACAAAGATTGTCATTTTCTTTTGTGCTATACTTTATTGTTATAGGTTGGATGGAAAGGTTGCAATTATAACAGGCGGTGCTAGAGGGATTGGAGAGGCAACTGTAAGACTGTTCGCAAAACATGGAGCCCAGGTGGTCGTTGCTGATGTGGAGGATGTCGCCGGTGTTGTTCTAGCCAACTCATTGTCCCCTTCAGCGACCTACATGCACTGTAATGTAAGCAAAGAAGAGGACATTGAGAACTTGATCAATTCAACAGTTTCCCAGTATGGACGGCTCGACATTCTTTTCAACAACGCCGGAGTTCTTGGAAGCCAATCGAAGCACGACAAGAGCATCACTGGTTTCGATGCAAAGGAATTTGATCATATTATGGGAATTAATGTTAGAGGAACAGCTCTAGGGATGAAACATGCGGCGAGAGTGATGGTGCCTAGAAGAAGCGGGTGCATTATCTCCATGGCTAGCGTAGCCAGTCTCATGGGAGGGCTTGGACCACACGCTTATACAGCCTCAAAGCATGCGATTTTAGGACTAACAAAGAATGTAGCTTGTGAACTTGGAAGGCATGGAATTCGGGTTAATTGTATCTCTCCATTTGGCGTGGCAACTTCCATGCTTATTAATGCGTGGAGGGGTTCCGAGGAAGATGATCATGGCCTACCTTGTGAGGAAGAAGTTGAGAAGATGGAGGAACGTGTGAGGGGCCTGGCCAATTTGAAGGGTGCTACTCTAAAAGCTAAGGATATAGCTGAGGCTGCTCTTTACCTTGCAAGTGATGAGTCCAAATATGTGAGTGGTCATAACCTTGTCGTCGATGGTGGGTTTACCGTCTCTAAGAATTGTGTAGGCTTGTAGTAGTAGTAGATTTTGGGATCTACAGTAATTTACTGTTTATTGTTAGTAATTCAAATAGCAAATATAAGAAATCTATTAGGGTGATCAATAGCAAAGCACCTCGTCTATACGGATTGGATAAGACTCTAGCTTGGCTTGGAGATGTGGCCCTAATAAATTGTTTTCATTCAAGAAAATTCTCACCTTAAACTGTTAAACCTATAAAAATGCCATCAAAATTAAAGTCCTACTTGATCTTTAACGGAACTAGGAATTTTTATCGAGGGGGCCGGAAATGTAAATGAGAAATATATTAAAATGGGAGAGCCAATTACTGATATTCTTGCTATTTCATTTTTCATTTATAGGATTTTGCCTTCACTAATCACAGTTTTTTTTAGTTATTCCCTAAACTAATCATTGGTAGAGATTTATCTCATGGTGCATAATTTGTTGTACCCTCAAGAAGCTTCTAACTACGATCATGTGAAAGAGAGAATTTCTGAAATTTTGTATTAAATTTCGTTTGTGATAATATAGGTCTAGCTATTATAATTGATAAGATTGGTTTAGGTATTTGTACTTGGATTAATGCTTCTCTGAGTTGAATCTGTATGTTTTCCTGATAAGCGGTATTTGGGTTCTATAGCTTACCACACGTTATTGTTCAGTTTGTTGTGAAATTGGTTAAATTTAAGCAATCGAGGGGTTTTAATAATTAATCAAACAAGAAATGGGTTGCACATTGACTCATTCTTGTCAAAATTTCAAAAAAAAAATCAAATACCCAAAATCAATTATAGCAATAAAATTCATAACTTTACCACATAACTCTAATCTCTTAACACAATAACACCTAAGAAAATTTCGGACAAATACTCAACAAAACCCTAAAAATTTCAAACGTCCTTTCTCCATAGCCAAGAACACCAAAATCAACCCAAAATTTCATTCTAAAACACTTAAATCATCTAATAAATTAATGACAAAAAGAAAAAAAAAAGGATTACCTTAGAAAATAAACCACCACAACCGAATGGTCCGATTCGTCCTAATACCTTCTTTGATTCTTCCTCTCTCTTTCTCCCTTGGACCCTTTTTCTGTTTCTTTTCTACCGACGGTAGTCCCTTTTGGCTTTTTCTCTTATGTCTTTTCTTTTTTCTTATACTTTTTCTTTTTCTTTTTTTCTATTAAGGATATCACATTATCACTAGAAATGGGAGAGTGGCGGGAGAGTTGCCACCCGTCAACTCTCCCTTTTTTTTTTTTAATGAAATTTAAAAAAAATCAAAAATCAAAAATCAAAACCAGGGGGCTCTGGACCTCAGAGACGTAGGCAGAGAAAAAAAAAAAATTCAAAACCAGGGGGGGCATGGCCCCCCCTGGTCAGAGATGTAGGCCAGGAAAAAAAATTTCAAACCAGGGGGGGCCATGGCCCCCCACAGTCCGGACGTAGGTCCGTCACTGACCGTTATACTCATGTCTGAAGTTATTGGTACTTCATTTATCTAGTTTATGTAGCCTGCCCTTTTTTTTTTTTTTTTTTTTTTGGGTAATTATTATTTTTTTTTTTGCCTTTAAGAATTCGTTAGAGAGGATCCTCGTCCCAACTACTCGGAATGACATGAACAATATTAGAACTTTTTAATTGTAGTTAATTAAATGATTTATTTATCTTCTATACTTCAACCGATTCCGATCTAATCGCCAACTTAAAGATCAAATGGGCGAGAAATTGGTACTAATTAATCAAGTTTTACATGGTGAAATATGAGATGTTGGCCAAAAAGAGATAGGGTAGTGTCGTTGAAATACTCATCGAGGTTTGCAGATCTAATAGTATATATGTTATATGGATCATGACTCTCTTTATTTCACTTGCGATGGAGAAAACCATTTCATGGTCCATATTAGATTTTATAAGTTTAATAGTATAGTTGTTATGGCATTTAAAATTTTTAAATGACATAGCACCGTGCACATTGTTAAATACAATAAAATAAAGGGTTAAACATTTTTTCAATACCTATGATTTACATGAAAATCAAATGACTACCTCGATTTCAAAACGTAGCAGTAGTGAACCGAAATACTAATTTGATACTTCCGTCTGCATTACGTCAAAAAATTTAACGAAAAGCCACATCACCACCGCTTAAAATGCAACACATGTCCAGTGGGTTAGCTTTAAGCGCCATGTCAGCTAGAAAAATTAATAAAATATTAATAATAAAAAAACTTTTAAAAATAAAAAACCAAAACAAAAACAAAAAAACAATTTTTTTTTAAAAAAACTATGGGCCGGGCTTTGGGAGTATATTGCCATAAAATGGTAATCTAGACCATAAAATGGTTCATTGATCCTATTCCCACCACATGGTGAGTATATTACCATATCAATTAAATTTTTAAATGACACGACACTGTGTACATCATTAAATACAACAAAATAAAATATAGACCATAAAATAAATCTTGTCCATTGCACTTCCCAATCCAATGATTTTAAAAGTAGCAAACAATATTTTATGCTTATTTGCTAAGGATTCGCACAAATATTAAGAGTTGGCTTCACAAAACTAATGCAAGTTGGTTAAGTATATCATATATATATTATTGCCCATTAATTTATCATCAGTTCCATCTAGCTAGCGTGTTCAGTGTCATTCACTTCACATGAGCATTAATTTATTGTTGGAACAAGAATGCCATGAAAATGGGTTGGAACTGCTGGATCACAGAGCACACGCCTCCACTTGCATGATTTGTTCAATATTCGTGTGAATCCTATTGACGCTACACATTGTAATCAGACGCGCGCGCTGCCTGCAGCCTTTTTTTTATGCAATGGAATCCCAAAGGTGACTCAAAGACTGGCAAGAAATTTAGAACATGAATGGTTTGAGTGAAGAAAGAATAGTGTTAAAGTATTGATTAAATGATTAAAATTTTTATTTTTTTTATTTTTATTAGTTTAAATTTTTAGAATAAGTGATAATTTAATATGGTATTAGAGCAAGAGGTCACGAGTTTGAACAATGAATCCACAATTTACTTTTTATTTAAATTAAATATTTCACATATTGGACTTTATCTATTAAACAAGAGTTTGAACCCAAACGTGAGAATGAATGTTAAAATACTGATTAAATTATTAAATTTATCTCTTTCTATAATTGGCTTAAGCTTTTGGAATGAATAAATGGTGATTTAACATGAAAACCCAATATATTAATCCACAAATTAATTTGACTTTGAAATGACTTTGGTAGTATGTGCTTTTTTTCTTTTCTTTTCTTTTTTTCTTTTTCTTTTTCTTTTTTTTTTTTTAATTCTTGGTAGTATGTGCTTATTCTGGTATTCTACACCTACAAATTAAACGTTCCATCCAAGATCATTCTAGATTAAGATCCGTTGGGATCCGGTTGGATTAAGCTCATAGTTAGACTTCCATGTTTTTTTGGTTGGAAAATGACAAATGCTAGGGTAAGAGTTCCTCCTCACCACTATAAGAGCCGTGGGGTCGGTTTTAGAAAGAAAGAAATTCAAGACTGTTTGTTAATTAGGAAGAGAAAGAAAACATTTCTAATGTTTGCTCGGACATAATTAATGTTGCACTCTTTGGCCTTAAGCCTTCTTGTGTTACTAAATGGTTGATTAATTCTTGGGATATTGTTGATCATGATGTACTGCTAACTCGTTAATTGCATTTATTTTGGTTAGGTACTCAGGTTGTGGTTTGTTAGTTTAGCCGCCCTTGGACTTGTTTTTTTTTTTTGAAAAATTGGTAACCTTTCATTTCACAATATCGGAAAAAGAGAGCTACAAAGCTCTATAATAACAGAGCATGTTGCTTCGATGTTACAATGTCAAAGATACAAAAAGAAATATCCTCTATCCAAACCCTATCTATGACATGTATAATCGCATCTTTTGCAAGCCCATAAGCTGCATAATTGCTTTCTCTCTTGGTATGACAAATTTGCCACATCTATAATCCCCGAAAGACTATTTTGATATCGGCTATAATCTGTCCATACCTGCTCCAATTTGGGCTTGTAGCCTTAATCGCATTGACCACTAGCAGTGAATCACCCTCCAAAATAATACTAGGTAAACCCAAATTACGACTAAATTCTGCTGCTTGTTGGGCCGCCAAAGCTTTTGCCACTACTGATTCTGCCAAAAAATTAATAGTATAGCTTCGAGCTGCGATGACCTGGCCTAAGTGATTCTGAACAATAATACCAACCCCCAAACGTTTGTGGACAGAATCAAGAGCCACATCCCAATTTACTTTAAAAGAGCACGGTGGGGGGTTGTTCCAATGAAATCTGACCTCCACCCGTGGAGTTGGGATAGCTACTTCATCCTTGATGTTGGCTGTTCGATAAGCATTCCATGCAAGAACGGCATTCTGAAAAATTATTAATGGAGGAGTAAATTCACCTCCATGAATCACACTATTTCTTCGGAACCATATACGTCGTGCAACCATCGCATAAAGAGTGAACTCATCTTCCGAATACCTGTCAAACCACCCCTCCATAACATCAATGAAAGAGTCGCCCCCAATAGTACTCTTGTGCATCCTCTTATTGCATGATCCCCATACATCACATGCAGCAGGACAAGTCCACAAAATGTGGAGAGTGGTTTCATTATCCCCTTGATAGAAAATACAGGAGGTGTCCGTTAAAAAACCTTTCTTTTTTAGGTTCATTCTGGTGGGAAGAATGTCATTGCATGCTCACCAAAGAAACATCTTGACCGGATTTGAGACTGTCAACTTCCAAATTGTCTTCCAAATTCTGCTACCATTTGAAAATTGGGAACACTCGTCTTGTTGTCACTCTTGCATTTCTTTTGCCATATGGTAGTACTGCGAACCATGAACTCCCCCGAAGAAGTACCCTTCCAAATCTCTAGATCTTTTTGCATATATCGACTGAGTTGAATGTTGCAAATAATCTCAGCTTCATTTTCTGAGAAGATCTCCTTGATAAGGGATGAATTCCACCATTTAGTATCTGCGTCAATTAATTCCCCCACACTGGCATCTTCTACTAATAATCTTCATGGAGATTGGACAGAAAAGGTTGTGGGAGTGGGCAACCATTTATCCTTCCAAAGGTTAACTGTCTTGCCATCCCCTATTCTCCATATTAGCCCTTCTTTCATTAAATCATGTGCTGAACAAATACTGTGCCAAGCAAAAGAAGGACGCATGCAGAGTGGTACTGTCAACATAGAGTCTCTCGAAAAATATTTTGCCTTTAGGATGCGTGTTGCCAGGCTGTTAGGATTTTGCAAAATACGCCATATCTGTTTTGCCAACAGTGCTTTATTAAAACATAATAAATCTCTGAAGCCCATGCCTCCCTTAGCCTTGGAGCAGCCCATTTTTTCCCAGCTCATCCAATGGATTTTGGATTCATTAGCTTTATGACTCCACCAGAATTTTTGCATCATGAAATTTAAAGTTCGGCATAGCTCCTTCGATAACAAGAAGACACTCATGCTGTAAGTTGGAATTGCTTAGACCACGGCTTTTAATAAAATGTCTTTGCCTGCTTGTGATAGAAATTTTATTTTTCAGTCGTTGAGCCGCTTCCACACTCTATCTCAGGGTGTCAAAACGAGTTGGTGAGTCGGATTCGGGTTGACCCGCTTGACCCGCCAACCCATTAAGGCTAAACCTGAACACAACCCGTTTATTAAACGGGTCACCCGAACACGACCCGCTATTTTTAACGGGTCAACCCAGCACGACCTGTCAACCCGTTAGTTGCCGGGTCGTGCCGGGTCCGGGTCAAATAACTCAACCGACCCGAGTTAAGCAGATCTGAATCTGAATCAGATTTGCTTAATTCAACAAATCAACCCTAGATCTAGAATAGAAAGACAACAGAGAGAGCTAGAGACAGCTGTGAGAGAAAGAACCGAAGCCGAAGACGATCGTGAGAGAGAGAGCCGGAGCCAGAGACGGTCGAGAGAGATCAACGGGCTTCGGGCTTACGGGCTACGGAGATCAAGAGAGAGGCAATTGGCCGGACTGGGTCGTTCGTGGCCGCTTGAGTCCCGACCGGCGTCGGCGTGAGGTGAGCGGCGACTAGCGCTGGCGTGAGGTGAGCAACGTGCGGCGAGCGGTGTGCCTATGACTCATGAACGTCGTGACTCACTAACTCGTGAAGTCTGTGAAACCGGGTCCGTGAATGAAACGGTGAAATCATTGAAATGTGAAATTGTGAAATGTGAATTAGTGTTCAATGATTAAGTGAATAAGAATTAGTGAAACTGTGAAACGGTGAGTTTCACTTTTTTTTTTGTTTTTATTTAATGGGTTATTGGGTCAATCGGGTCACCCGACGGGTTGACCCGTCTGACCTGTTAACTAACGGGTCATAAACGGGTTGACCCGTTTGACCTGGTAACCCAAACTCAAACCTAATTTTTTCGTGTCGGGTTCGTGGGTCGTGTCAAAAATTGTCACCCCTACTCTATCTTTGATACTATGAAATTCCTGAATTTTTTACTTTCCCACTAAAGTTGGCAGACCATGTTGTTTTTCTAGTCTTGATTATATATATAGAGTAGACCAATATCTTAATGTATTAAGATAATATATAAAGAGTAATAATACATGTCACTCCGATGTTCTTCTTACGTTCACCTAAAACTGATGTAACTTTTAAAATCACTATTTGATCAAAATTTAATAGTGGTCTATCACAAATTTTATGGTATTTTTAAAAGTTGCATTAATTTTAGATGAACGCAAGGAAGATATGCGAATGACATATATTATTACTCATAAAATAAAGTTAGTGGATGGTTCTCACATTAGGATCCTCTCCATTAAATGGATAAACCATTTTATAATTCAAATTAAATTTTATAGCATTTTTAACGGTATATATATACCATATTAAATAAGATACAGAAGATGTAAATGAAACAAGGAATATGGTTTCCATAAAAATTTTGAAAAAGGAACTCGCCCATTTTGCATTTCTTACATCTTTCCATCAATTTTCTAGGCAACTTAAAATAAACATGATAAAATTAATTGAATTTAGCTTGTTCTCATTGGATTTGGAGAGGAAAGTGTTGAGGTTGGGGAAGGCACCGGCCGGCAGCGTCGGGCCTGACAAAGGAGAGCGTCCTGGTGGTACCCAATTTGGTCTTGACCTCCTTGATCAGCACTCTAAGCTTTATAAGGAATTAATAAAATTAAGATTGTGAGGTAAATTTATAAGCATTAGATTTCTTTCTAGAAACGTCTTGAATTTGAATTCCTCCGGCCCGTTGTTTCTTAGCTGGAGAACACTTGGAGATTGGAGAAGGTTTCGATCCATTCAATATGCACATGTATGAATTGAATGTAATAACTTAAACCATAATTGACCTATTAAATAAAAAAATAAAATAAAAGACAATTTACTAATATATTTTGTATTTAATTTGTGTGGAAGGTTCCGGCTTCACGACACAATTGAATGACGTTCTTATACATGCATTCATATGTATAATATTGGTTTGGATGTGTTATTCGGGCAGCAACTAACTGTGATATTTGCTGTACTTTTAATGACCCCCAAATTATTCTAATTGTTTACATTATATTATTACTATTATTAATTAGTTTATCGAAGCACACCCAAAATTGTTAATTAAACACACACGGTTTAAAAATAGACTCCATTTTCAGGTCAATTTTAATTTTATTTTGTTGCATCTAAAGTATACATAATATCACATTATTTAAAATTTTAAATGACTTGACAATATATATATATATATAATTAGATATATAAAATCTAATTTGGACCATAAAAGTGAGAAAATCCTAATATTATGGTTTGCTGATTGCATGGGAAGGGCGCAATACTAATTATTAAATTTCATGGCAACAAACGAGATCAAATTAAGGACTACGTCACCTGATTTTTGGTTTGGTTTAGTTTTCTTTGCATTATATTCCCTTTCGTGATTTTGTTTTTCAATATTTTAGGACTTCCCAAGTAGGCACTCGTGATCAAAATTAAGGAGTCAAAAGGATTCTAATATTTGATTTGTCTTTATTCGTTCAAGAACCCCCATGTCCCTAACAATAGAATATACGGAGCACATTGGCATTCAGACAAGATTTTCGTCAAAAATGATGGGAGCATTTCTGATCCATCGGATCAACATTCATGTCAACAAAATCAACAAATCACAGCCGTTGATACATCGTTATATATTTCTATGGCCTCCGGTGTTCTATAAATAGCCCCTCACATGCATATCATATACAATATTTCCCTAGGAGTAGGAGACTTCCTCAGTTGCTATTATATATATACAACCAACCCTTTACCTACTAGTGCATGGGGATCAACGGCAATGAGTTCATGCCGGAAAATGATCAGGGCATATCACCGGCGTCGGAGCGCGAACCACGGAACAAGAAGATCGTGAAAATGCTGTACAAGGCCTTGGCACACGGTGACACAGAGACCATTGCTAGGCTAGTGGCTGCTGACCTTGAATGGTGGTACCATGGGCCTCCACAATGCCAACACATGATGAAGATACTCACTGGGGAATCGAGGCACACGGAATTTAAGTTCAAACCTCGGAGCATCATGGCCTTTGGAGATCGGGTGATCATGGAGGGATGGGACCGCGGATTGAAGGCCTACTGGGTGCATGTTTGGACGCTTGAGGAAGACATGATTGTTCAATTCCGCGAGTATTTCAACACGTGGCTCACCGTTTTACTTAGAGTTTCCGACACCAGAGATGAGATTCCGGTGTGGCAAAGCGACCACCGGGAGCGTTTGAAGCGCTCGTTGCCGGATCTTGTGCTGGCCTTCTGATCATGATCAGGAACGGATATTTGTACAAGCTAGATGTACGTTCATGTCTTTGACTAGAACTTTGAATAACTATATCTGAAAATAATCAAAGATATACCAATATATAGGCATCTTGTTAAACTTGCATTTGATGAAAAGGGGTGTGTTACGCGGTTTTGGACAAGTACGCTGTAGTTAAGTTTACTATCTAAAGCCAATAAACTGTTTGATTAATGTTTACAATACGCATGGATTCAAATCCAGTATATATGCCATTTTATCGTATAAAGATAATTAGTGTATGCTAGGGACTATGAGCCAAAGATTTGATTGTGTGCAATTAACTATTTGTATTGTATGTAATATGAGCATCTAATGTGCAAGATAAAAGGTTTGTTTAGTGTTTATAATACTCTTGGATTCAAATCCATGCCAGTATATATGCCATTTTCTTGTATAAAGATAATTAGTGTATGCTAGAGTATATGTGCCAAAGATTTGGATTGTGCGCAATTAACTGTTTGTATTGTATGTAATATAAGCATCTAATGTGCAAGATAAACTGTTTGTTTAGCGTTTACAATACTCTTGGATTCAAATCCAGTATATATGCCATTTTCTTGTATGAAGATAATTAGTGTATGCTAGAGATCGATTATGTGCCAAAGATTGGATTGGGCACAATTAACTTTTTGTATTGCATGTAATATGAGCATCTAATGTGCAAGATATATAAACTGTTTGTTTAGTGTTTACAATATGCATGGATTCAAATTCAGTATATATGCCATTTTCTCGTATAAAGATAATTAGTATATGTTACAAACGATGTGCCAAAGATTTGGACCTGTTCGGGCAGTGTTTGGATAGCCCGAACAAGTGTCCAAGCAATCCGAACCCAAATGTTCATATTGCATGCACAACTAATTGTAGTACTCAATTTTGGTTTATATGTCTCCCCCCCTCCCCCCCACCCCCCCAAAAAAAAAGTAATGGTAGAGTCAATTTACAATATGATTTCATTCACCAGCATATTGCACTATACTAAACAAACGAATATATATATTCAGTGTTCTATTCCAGTGTAACAACCAAACTATAGCTAATGAATAACCTTTTTTTATTCTAAGTAATAATTTTTTTTTTTTAATGAAATAGTCATTCTGCATATACTAAACGTGCACGCACTTAGTCCTTATAATGATAAGTACGTAAGAATTGGATGCGTAATCTCGTGCTAGCATATGGTATTCATTTGAATGTTAACTTAGTGTAAGAGATGAATTAAAAAATTAAAATAAAAAATAAAAAAACCTTAATGTAAGAGATTTTTTTTAAAATTTTTATTTTGGTCAAAAATTCCTTTTTAACTTCCTTAACATT